>PVKE010000276.1:0-124673 GCA_004027555.1 Craseonycteris thonglongyai | reverse complement strand
GACATTTGAAGCTGGGAGATCATCACTGGGGATTCATCATACTCTTCTGTCTCCTTTTCCATATGTCTGAAATTTTTCTGTAGTAAAAGCTTACACAATAGCATGAATAACCCCCTAGCTGGTACTGAAGGGACAGGCCCTTACCTTGGCATTGGGAAACAGGGTTCCTGCACAGTACTTTCCAGACCTCAGGCCACAACCTAGGAGGGTTGCAAACTCCACATGGTCCGCACAATATGCAAATGAACAGATTAGACCAGTCCAGACCAGAATAGGACCCTCTTGCCCAAGCAGCTTCCAGTTCTTTCCTCTGGGGTGCTGGGCCCCTTTGTTTCCTCCCAGGTAGCTGTGGACAGAGTGCTGGAGGCAGAGACCTGAGCTGCACTGGCCGGCCATATCCCAGCCCATGAATTCCAGTAGCCCCCTCCCCTCTTTAAGCCTCCACTTTCTGACCTGCAACACTGGGGTAATCATTTCTGCCCTGCCTTCCTGTTGGATTATTTTAGGGATCAGCCACAAAATATACCTAGAAGCTCTTTATGAAAAGTATCAGTTGCTACATGTGTGTGAAAATGCAGGATACTTCACAATAACACATAAGGTTTTCTTATTAGCAATGATGAAAAGATCAGTGGTGGTGACCTGTGTTCACTAAATGTTTCCTGTGTGCCCAGGCCTTTAGGGCAGACAGTACTGGACTAAGTACTTTTATATGCATCATGTCGTATCAACTCTTCGACGTTCCTTTGAGACGTGTATCATTTTTATTCCCATTTTACAGATGAGGAAACTAAGGCTCAATAAGTCAAGTAACTCATTAAATATTCTAAAGTTCTAAGAAGAGGCAGAAGTGGAAGTTAAATATAAGCTTTCTAAACCTCAGGTTTTTCTCCAGACCGTAAGCACATCTCATCATATCAGAATTAATTTAGTCTATCTGGCAGGCCCAGACTGGGAATTGTGTCCTGATGTGACTTTGGAGTCCACGGGTGTTTTGCTTTTGCCATCATCATCTTTCATGTCACCCATAGCCTTCCCTCCCCTCTCCGCCCCCCGCCTCAGCCCCCCCAGCCTTGGCTTGGTCCTGCCTCTCTACTGACTGCTTACCTTGAAACTGAGAAGAGCGAAAATGCAAGTGTCACCTTCACCATACTCAGGGATCACAAAATAAAGACATTCCAGTCAAATATTGGCTGTAATTTCTTAGAAATTAATCAGACTGCGTGTAGTTTCTTTCCCATCACTACTGGCTTTGAGCTGGGACCACCCACACCCCCAATTTGGCAACTTTCCTTCAAGGACCCCAAGATAGTGAGGCTGTTGGCCCCACTCTCCCTCTTGTCCTTAGATAGGGATAGGGGTTCAGAATATTTGGTGATAACCAGAGCTCTCTGCCAGAATGGCAGCACTTACACCCTCAGGAAATACAAGGACAAAACAAACACAATCCTGAGGCGATCAGTTTCAAAGCCTCTTGTTTTGCAGGTTTTTGTGGAAGCAACGTGGGGGGGCCCTTCCCCTAATTCTACCTGGAGGCCTATTAGGAATTGCTTTCACTCTCAGGGAAATATTTTAGATGAGATTAGAAATGTTTAGCGTCAGATCAAAACACCCATTGTCTCCAAGAAGCATGCACTATGTTAGACAAGGTTTTCAAAGCTTTAGGGAATTCATGGTTTATTTGGAGTTTTGATTAAGTTTTCAGAACTAGGACATGGTTGCACTTTCTTCTGTGAATTTCCACGTAAACCCAATGAGTACTGAGGGCCAAGTGTGTGTTCAGAACTATGTGTTGTTTCCTTTAAGAAAGATGAAAAAAAAAAAAAAAGAGAAAAAGAAAAAGAAAAGGGGCCTGAGAACTCAAAAAAGAAACCCTTTGATTGAGATAATGAGGTCCCCAGTTTACCATTTTGTGCCCCAGTCATAATTCTGTTGTGACATAGTTGTGTGTGTGTATGTGTGTTCATCCAGGAAGTGGTATGGTGCGGCAGGAAGCGCACAGCTTAGAGTCAGATGAGCCTGGATTTGATTCTTGCCACTTTTACTTTCTGTCCTTGGATGAGTCACTAAACCTCTTAGCCCCAGTTTCTCCCTCTGTAAAATGGGGGTGGTAATAGTTGCAGTTCTTTGTAAGGTTACTGCAGGAAGAAAATGCAGTCACATGTAAGCCCTTGGCACAGTGCAAGGTACACAGTGTTAATGAGAAAAGCTAAGACTTAGGGAGCACTGGCTGTGTGCCCAGAGCCACACAGGCATTAACTCTGATCCTCACCACATCCCCTTGACATAGGTCCTTATTAGCCCCGTTTTACAATTGACAAAGCTGAGGCTTAGCAATCACATAGCCAGTCAGTGGCAGACAGGGGTTCACATTCAGGCATCTTTTACTAGAGTCTGGGCCCTGGACAGCTGCTCATGCCAGTCCTGGAAGCTGCACCTTTTGTTTTACTGCATGCCCAAAGAGCGGGGAACAAAAGTGCTGATGGGAATCCTTGCTTCCCAAAGAAAGCACATTTCTCTGTCTTTGCAGTATTGTAAAATACAGCTTGCTCCAGTTTTTAATAGAACTGAACACTAAGAAGAAACTTTCATGAGGGTGAGCCTCTTCCTTTAATCCGAAATGAGTAGTTCATGAGCACTAATGAAAATTGCATGATCTCCTATCAGCTGGGAGCTCTGTTTCCATAACCCTGTGCATTTCGTTGAGGGAAGGAGGACATGTGAGTTTAGAGCTGTGCTGCCTTTTGTTAAGAGGAAACAAGAGTAGTTGATTTGGGGCATTCTCTGGGGAGTGAATGCTGGTTCTCAAACACAAGCTAAATGATTTTATTGTCCCCTGACCCTAAACCTTAGTCCCAACACCAATAAAATGGTTCAGGGAGGAGGAAGGAGTTGCAACACAAAAACCATGAAGCTTATACATGTACATTTGCAGAAGCCGGTGTTGCATTAGGAAAACTTCAGCCATTGGAGGCTGGCTGTGTCTTCAGGGACCCCCAGGGGGTTTGTGGATGTGGACCAATGACTGAGGCCATTCCATCACTGCCCCAGAAGTATTTGTTAACTAAATAATGTGGTGAACCAGTGGGAAATAAAGAAGCGCTACATAGCACTGCTCTGCCCTCAGAGATCTTTCAGGCAAGCAGCGCAGGCATTCTCGAAAACGGGCGTGAAGGAGAAAGAACCTGTCCTCTGGGGTCTGCTTTGGGGACACATAGGATAGTGATCAGATTTGTAAGCTCTGCTTTCTCCATGCTCTTTTGTGGAGAGTAGTGTGGTTGAGAGGAGAGTCAGACCTTGTTTTATCCTTTCAGTTCTGTGGATGTAAATTCTGTGGGTCTGAAAGAAAAGGCTGGTCCGGTCCATGAAGGTTGTAGCTGACTTGTGCACACTTGCTGTCACCCCTGTGTGCAGACTCCACACAGAATGGGAAAATGTGGCCCTGTGTGGTGTGCGTTCATGTTCCCAGATGGAGCCTATCATGCTAACTTTGCTGTGACTTTCTTTCATCGGCTCTTGACTGAGCATTTTATATATCATCTAAGACCTGACACGGAAAATATGGCAGTAAAAAAATTTTGAGGCTTCCTTTCAGTTGGGTTTTATTTGGTGATTAAGGCAGCAGCAGGCATTTCGAGAACAGAAAGGTCTTAGGGTACATGATTCATTTATATTACCCTGTAATTTCCAGATGAGTGATTCTGGATTCAAAACAAAGGGGAAAATAAAGCTTCCCGTGCAGACAGCATGCTAATTCTGAATGTCCCAGTAACCCACAGAATAGGAAAATGGACCTCTCTTTTTGGGGGGCTTTTGGCTTTTACACTGGTGGGGTCCTTTGGTTGGCTACAAAGAATTGTCAGAGAGAAATGTGTTCCTGGTAGACTTAGAAATGTGCGACAGCTCAGGGATACCCAGAGCCTCTCAGGGGGTGTCTGAGGCAATGGGCAATTCAGTACATTTTCTTTTAATAATTTCAATAAATTTTTATTTGGAAAAGGATGAGCAGAAGCTAACATGCCTTTTAGAATTTAGGTGACAAGTTCCCAAGGATTGTGCTCCGGTGAAATTCTCGTTGTGTAACCATTAAGTAAGAATTGCTAGGAAATTAGGCCAGCTTCCCATTAGGGCCCCAACACTTTCTGATAACTGGTTCAGAATAAAAATGTCCCTATTACATCTTGGGGAAAAAGAAGAACCTCAGCTGAGCTCAGTCATCCCCACACGCTTCGCCAAATCTCTATAATAGAGAGTACCCTGAGTTTCCAGAGTTCTCCATGAAATGAGGGTGGCACCGGCCTGACCCAGTTTGCTCCATGTGGGGTGACTTTTTTCCCCACACACCCAGACCACATTCTCTTTCTGAACTGAGCTGCTGAAGACTCCAGAGCTCAGTGGTGCCCCCAAACCCCACTGCCCAGTGTGCAGAGAAATGAGGAGGTATGCACCTGTCCCAAGGACCCAGGCTTGGGTGTGGAGGGCACTGCCCTGACCTTAGAAACCCTGCTTAATGCCAGAGTTTCCCAAAATGTATTCCAGGAAACACTAGTCCCAGAAAATGTCCCCTAAAACAAGCCTGGACCGTGCTGTTTGCTGTTTCTCCCTTTTGGAGAGTTTCAGGGTTCCTCAGCACATGAAGGGTGCCAAGACTATGATTAGCAAACAAACAAAAACCTGTTTCATCTCATGGCACCATGCATTTTAAAAAGTTGTCAAAAATAAATAAATAAATAGGAACAACAGAATAACCTTCTCTGGCTGTGGTCCTTCCCACTTCTCCAAATAATACTTCATGATTTTCCATGGAAGACCATTTGCAATAATATCTCAACTTTCCCCCCATAATTCTTGTCCATTTCTTATACATAGAAATCTCCGAAGCCAGGATGGCTCAGTGGGTTAAGCGCTCACTTTGCAGCCCCAGGGACTGAGGATTGAGTCCTGGCCCCGGCCCGTGTGGACCCATATGCTGAACTGGGGAGTGCCCCCAGTTTGATTCTCACCGGGGTGAGACCCTGGCCCAGTTCCTGCCCTGTGCAGCCCCGCCCACCTGTGGAATGAAACTATGTGGAAAAACCAATGATATGCAACTATGGAGACTGTTCTGGGCCCTCCCCCTTCTCTCTGTCTCTGTCTCTGTATCTCTCTCTCTGTCAAAAACAATAAAAAATAAATAAATCTTTAAAAATCCTCCCCCCAAAAAATTGAAAAATACTGAACTGTTTAAAGAAGAAAACAAAGATCATTTGCAATCATACCACTTAGAGATAGATAATATTAATATTTTGACCTATTTACCATGACGTTTTTCTCCATTCTCATCAAATTTTAACAGGAATACTCTTATGAGCTCTTTGTTAACAAGACTGACCAGACTGTTAATTTATTCTTCCTGAAAGTTCACTTTTCATGGACAGGACTGTCTTAATGTAGACAACAGGAGTGTCCAACCTTTTGGCTCCCCTGGGCCACAATGGAAGAAGAAGGATTGTCTTGGGCCACATATAAAATATGCTAACACTAACAATAGCTAATGAGCTAAAAAGAAAAAAAAATATTTTAAGAAAGTTTACAAATTTGTGTTGGACTGCATTCAAAGCCGTGCTGGGCTACCTATGGCCTGCAGACCATAAGTTGAACAAGCTTGATATAGAAGACACTTAAAAGGTATGTCTTGCCTGTGAGCATTGCATGCTCACAGTTACCCCTCTAGATAATGACAGTGAGCATGTATTTGCCTATTTCAATTCTACAAGAAACTGTGTGTCCCTCTACAACCACCTTCTCTGTTTTAGAAGACATTTTCTTTTTTTTCTTTTTTTTTTTAAGATTTATTTTTATTGTTTTTGGCAGAGAGAGAGAGATACAGAGACAGAGAGAAGGAGGAGGGCCCAGAGCAGTCTCCATAGTTGCACATCATTGGTTTTTCCACATAGTTTCACTCCACAAGTGGGCACGTGGCTGTACAGGGCAGGAGTCTCACCTCGATGAGAACTGAACTGGGGGAACTCCCCAGTTCAGCACATGGGTCCACACGGGCTGGGGCCAGGATTCGATCCTTGGTCCCCGGGGCTGCAAAGTGAGCACTTAACCCACTGAGTCATTCCGGCTTCCCTGAGAAGACATTTTCCTTCAAAAGACTTTAGTGGAAACTAGAAAAGAGGCATAGAGCTAATGCTCATAAGCCTTCTCAGACAGGTTCATTTTGCTCGGTTCATAACAGAGTTGGGAGGCCTAGCCGAACCCTTACCAGTGTCTGTCTCATCTGTAATGTGGAACCAGTGAGCCCAACAGAATTCCTGATCTGGAAGGAACCTTGGGCATCAGGGAGTCTATTTTAGGCATTAATAGTCCTGACTATTCGTTGTAACAAACCACTCCTAATTTACAGCGTGAATGCAAAGGGGTTTATTATGCTCATGGATCTTTCACTTGGGTAGGGCTTGGCAAGGAATACTTGCCTATTGGTCTCAGCTCAAGTAGCTCAAAGATGGTGGACTGGAAGCATCTGAAATGTGCTAACTCATGGCTAGTGGTTCATGTTGGCCATTTGAGGGCCCTGGTAAGTCATTATTAGAGGACAAATTGGGAAAGTATCAGAATTATAAATACCACTGAACTGGCCATGAGCTCACCATGTTCTTCCCTCCAGTGTCCACTAGCCTTGACTCAACTTAGCCCCAAACCCAGACATAGGCATCTGTGCTGACAAAGGACCAAGAGAAGCCTCTGATACAGGCTGAGGAACAGGAGCAGGGTCTGTAATGCCCATACGGAGTGTGGGAAATCTGCACTTCTTTGTTCTTTCTCCATGTCTTTGCACCCTGTAAGCAAACCTCTCACAGTGGTGGCAGCAGTAGCAGCAGCAGCAAGAGCAGCAGCAAAGGAACCCATAGGAAACTAAACTGTTGAGGGAGGGGAACCTATCTCTCTGAGCAAAGAAGCTGTAGTTCTAAGAGGTTAGGATAAAACCCTGCCTCCCCCCCCCCCTTTCTATCTACTGCATGGCCCCAGATGAAGGTGTAGGTGTAGGAAGTATGAGGCAAAGCAGAATAAAGAACCAGCTTTCTGGCCAGAGGAGCACAAAGGGAACCTGGAGAGCCAGGAAGCACTGGGCAGAGATCTCAGAGCGGGAGGAGCTCAGGAAGAGCACCCTCTAAAGGAGGCTGTGAGTTCCTGAGCACACCACTAAGCTGAATATGCGTGGGTCTGACCTTCACTAGCGTACTACAGGTTCTTAGAGCTGAACTGCAGGGTAGACACCACCACCCGAGGCCTCAGGCTGGCCCTGTGGGACAAATACAGGGTGCGGCAGCAGTAACATTAACAGTGCATGAAAAAGGGGCATTACTTCTGCCAGGCCCTGCCTGTATCACAAGCACCAGGGACTTCTCCTCAGAACCCATGAAAGCCTTCTAGTAGTGGCGCCATGTTGTTTAAATGACAAAAGAACTTAGCCCAGATCTCTACATCCAGTGAGAATATTTTTCAGAAATGAAGGTATTCTCAAAAGAAGGAACATGAAGAAAACTTTTTAATCAAGAGACCTTCTCTGAAACAATTACAAAAGAAAGCTTTTCTAACAAAAAGGAAATGATGCCAGATGGGAACTTGGGATATGAGATAGAAAGGAAAAGTAACAGAAATGGTATACATCTGGCTAAATAGAATAGATGGTCTGACATTTGAAAAAATATAGCATAATCTGATCTGATTCAGCATATGTAGATGTAGTACATAAGCTAACTACAATATAAACAGAGGGAGGATAAAGGGAACTATATGGAGTAAAGATTCTACATTCCAATTAAAATGGTAAAATATTCTAAGTAGGCTCTGAAGAGATAAGTTTTTATGTCACAACCCCTAGAGTAATTACTAAGAACTACACAGAGAAATGTAGTAAATAAAAATAATAGATAAATTAAAGTGGAACACTAAAAAAATGTTTAAATAACCCAAAAGGAGGCAAGAGAGGCGAGATAGGAACCAACCAAACAAACAAACAAATCATAAAAATTAATGAAAAACATAAAACACATGTTAAGATAGTATCCCTAAATCTAAACATATAAATAATTACATTAAATGTAAATGGTCTCAACGTACCAACTGAAAGACAAAGAATGTCTGAATGGATTTTTTTTTAATGACCTAACTATATGCTCTTTATAAGTCTTTCACTTCAGTTATACAAGGGCCGTCTAGAAAAAAAAAAACACCCAGCCATTGTCAATATAATGAGAACAGTTACATGGCTGGATACATTCTGGACAGCCCTCATAGGCAGGTGAAAAGTAAAACTATGGAAAACAGTATATCACACAAACACTGATTACAAGAAAGCCAGGGTGGCTATTTTAATATAAAACAAAGTGGACTTCAGAGCAAAGAAAATTACGAGGAATAAAGAGTGGCATTACATAATGATAAAGGATCAATTTACCAAGAACACATAAAAGTTCTAAATGTGTTTACACCTAATAGCAGAGCTTCAAAGTACACAAAGCACAATCTAAAGAACTGAGAGAAGCCTTTAACATGCCTATTTCAGTAGCAGAAATAGTGGATAGACATTAAGCAAGATGTAGAAGAACTGAAAATGCCATCAACCAAGAGGACCACTTGAAATTTATAGAACACTCCACCCAAGCAGAATATACTTTGAAGTACCCACTGACCATTGAACAGTCACTAAAACTGACCAAATAAAATAAATGTAAAGAAGTCTAAATAAATTAAGAATGAATTAGAAACAGAAAGATAGCAGGAAAAGTATCTCCAAAACTTGGAAATTAAATAATACATTTCCAAGTAATCCAGGGGTCCAAGAGGGTGTTTCAAAATATACTAGAAAATATTTTGAACTACACAAAAATTAAAAAAAATAACAACAACATTGTAGGAGATGCCAGGATAGCTGAACAGGTTGAACTCTTGCCTTGCAACTACGAGGTCTGTGGATCAAATCCATGCAAACCCAAATACTGCACTGCAGTACAACTGGTAACCACCAGGATGGCAGCGAAGGGTCTCACCTTCCATGTGGGAGGCCCCCAGTTTGTTTCCACCCACTTGGCTCCACATCCATCTGTATGGAATGAAACCATGTCACAACTAATGTACAACTATGGAGGCTGCTTTGTATGTGTGTGTCTCTCTCTCTGTCTCTCTGTCTCTCTCTCCCCTCCATCCCTCAAAAAAAATTTTTTTTTTTTTAAAGAATAAAGTTGGAGGAGTCACATATCTAAGACTTACTGCAAAGCTACAGTAATGAAGACAGTGTGGTATCAGTGGAGGCATGGACCCACAAATTAATGGAGTACAACAGAGAATGCAGGACCTAAAAATCAACACCCATAAATAGGACCAATTGATTTTTTTACACAAATTCAAAGACATTTCAATGTAGGAAATGTATTTTTTTTTAATGAAATTGGAACAATTGAACAGTCATATGCAAACAAATCAATGCCAACTTTTTGTTGTTGTTGTTAAATTTATTGGGGTGACATTAATTGATATCAATCACATTGTTTCCAGGTGTACAATTCTACATTACATTGTCTATACATCGCATTACGTGCTTACCACCCAGAATCAGCTCTCTTTCCATCACCATGTGTTTGATTTCCCCTCCCTACTCCCCCCTACCCATCTCTCCCACCCACCTCCCCCCTTACCCTCAGGTACAATGCCAACTTAAACCTTACATATTATAAAAATAACTAACACAAAATGGATCATAAATCTAAATATAAAATATGTAAAACTATTAGAGGAAAACATAGGAGTAAATTACTGTGGCCTGAGATGGCTAGCAAAGGGTTCCCAGGCCTGACACCAAAAGCACAATCCATAAAAGAAAAAATTAACTTGAACTTCCTCAAAATGAAAAATTTTTACTCTGTGAAAGATACTGTTAAAAGTATGAAAAGAGAAGCTGAGAGAAAATGTTGACAAATTATACATATGACAAAGGACTTGTATCAGAATATTTTTTTAAAAACCTCAAAACTCAACAATAAGAAAACAAAAAACCAAATTTAAAAATGGGCAAAAGTCAAATGGATGTTTCTCCAAAGAGGATACACAGATGGCAAAAAAAATATGTGAAAAGATGTTCAACATTGTTAGCCATTGAAGAAATGCAAATTAAAACCCTGCTGAGATAACACTGTGTGTTTCTTAGATGAGCTAAAATAAAAAGCATTGACAATACTAACTCCCTTTGAGGATGTAGAACAGCTGCATCATTCATACATTGCTGGTGAAAGTGTATGGTGTACCACACTGGAAAACAGTGTATCAGTTTCTTAAAAAGTTAAATGTGCACTTTCCATATGACCCAGCCATACTACTCCCAGGTTACTTACTCAGAGAGCTAAAAACTTATGTTCACACAAAAAGCTGTGCACAAATGTTTACAGCAGCTATATTCATAATAACCCAAAATGGGAAACAACCCGAACTTCCTCCAGGGGATGAATGGATAGATCAGCTGTAGTTCAGCCATACAATGGAAAAGCTACTCAGCAATAAGAAGGGGCAAGGGATTGACAGGTGTGGTAGATGAATCTCAAAGGCATTCTGCTGGGGAGGAGAAGCCAGGCTCCAAAGGGCATGTGCTGTATCAGGATTGTATTTATGTGACGTTCTCAAGAACATAGAGAACAGAGCAGAAGTTACTGTCATGAAGAGAATGAAGGAATTCTAGAGGAGCTGTTTGTTCTGCTTCTGGATTGTGATGCTGGTTACATGAATTAACATGTGTGCTAAAATGTATAGAACTGCCCCCACAAAAAAAAAGAAAATCAAGTTTACTGTAAATTTCTAGTAAAAAAGTGAAAGGCAATATATCATCAGCATTATTTTTTTTAGACAAATAAAATTTGGCCTAATTACTTTGCCTCTGACCCCACCGGCTCCCCTGCAGCTCCCCACAGTGCGTTTGGTTAGTGCTGACCTGGTGGGGTAGAATCCCTATAGTACTGGGCATTGTGGTACGGTCACCAACCATCCCCGCCTCTCCTTCCTGTCTCTGCTCACCTCCCCTAAGCTGGATCCCTCGTCCATTTCTCCTGATGTCCTAATCAATTTCCTTCCTCAGATTTTTTCATTAACACCCTGTCCCAGACTCATCCAAAAGCTGAGACCAGATTGTGTGGCCTGTCATTTAAGTCTGTGGTTCCTCACTCTTCCTATCCATACCACTCATTTTACTTTCCCACATGTCCACACACACACACACACCTCCTCTCAAACTGTACCACTCAACTCTTCCTTGGGCTGTCCTCGCTGCCACCTGCGCATCCACCCCTCAGGGCCACTTGGGAAGCAGCCTTCCGTGGGCTTCCCTGACTACTTTGTCTGACTGATCTCCTCCTTCCTTTGTAAACTCCTTCAACAATTGGCTTAAATCTCTGGCCTAGTCTTGAATCACACTGCAACTTGCATAATACTTGACATATGAATCTTATCTCTTCCTCTAGACTCAAAGCTGCTTTTAGTTGGGTGTTTTTAGTTGATTTTCTGCAGTATTCTTCCCTGCATGCAAACATCATTCTATTAACAGTGCTGTTTTTTTCTGCAGAGTGTATTAAGCTTCTGTGCTGTACACTCAAGCAGCCAGAACTCGTCACTCTCAGTTTTGCACTCCCAGGACACTGTTGCATGCTCCATAACAGATACCTTCATGATGGTTTTGGAAGGAGGGCAGTGCCGTGCTCACAGCATGGGCACCCGAGCCAGGGTGCTCCACCACTTGCTGGTCTTGTGATGTCAGCAAGTGCCTTAGCTCCTTCACCTTTGAAATGGAAGTAACATTGTTGTGAGGATTAAAGGAAAATATGTAAAGCACTTTAAATAGCACCTGTTACATAGTAAGTGCCCAGCAAATGTTCTCTATGTAACCAGTGTCCCTTGAGGAATACCAAGAAAGATAACCTGGGGTTCTTTGAACCCTACTTTAAAAATCAAAAGGTCAGGCTTATATCAATGTATATTTAAAATGCACACCTTCGCTTCCTCCTAGCCCTCTTCTCTCCCTCTCTCTCAAACTCAGTGACAAGAGGAAACATCCTGATTGAAAAATGGGCAGAGGGAGACTGGGATGGCTGGGAAGCTGGGATGGCTCAGTGGGTTAAGCGCTCGCTTTGCAGCCCCGGGGACCGAGGATGTAGTCCCGGCTCTGGCCCAGGTGAACCCATACGCTGAACTGGGGTGTGCTCCCAGTTCAGTTCTTGCAGGGGTCTATGCAGGAGGCTCCTGGCCCAGTTCCTGCCCTGCGCCGCCCCACGCCCACCTGTGGAGTGAAACTATATGGAAAACGAATGCTGTCAACTATGGAGACTGCTCTGGGTCCTCCCCCTTCTCTCTGTCTCTCTCTGTCTCTCTGTCAAAAAACAATAAAAATAAATCTTTAAAAAAAGAAAAATGGGCAGAAGTTTTGAACAGACACCTCACAAAAGAACATATGTGAAAGAGCATTAAGTATGTGAAAATATGTTCAACATCATTAATTATCAGAAAAATGCAAATTAAAAGCACAATGAGAAAAAAAAAGACTGACAATACCAAGCACTGACAAGGATATGGAGCATCTGGAACTCTCATACATTGCTGGTGGGCATGCAAAAACAGTACATTCACTTTGTATAACAGGATGGTATTATTTGATAATGTTAAATATACTTTCATCATATGACTCAGCAATTTAACACCCATATATTTACCGAAGAGAAATGAGTGCCTATGTCCACACAAACAAATGACCATGAATATTCAAAGCAGTGTTATTCTTACAGTCCCAAAATGGAAGCAACCTAGTGGAATACTAGTCAGCTGTCAAATGGAATGAAATATTAATATAGGCATCAACATGGATGAACTCAAAAACTTTATGCGCAATGAAAATTAAAGACTATATGCTCTCTGATTCTGTTTATATGAAATAATAAAAATGACAAAACTAAAGTGATAGCAGATCAATGGTTTTCTGTGGCTGTTGTCAAGGGGAGATGCACAACAGAAGCAGGAGAAAACCTTTTAGGTTGAGGGAACTGCTTTATATATGGGTTTTGGTGGTAGTTACATACTTAATCAAAATTTCATCAAATTATACAGTGAAAATGAATGAATTTTATTGAAGGTAAATAATGCTTTAAGGGAAAAGACAAACCCAAGGGCTGATTATTTAAGTGTCTTTCAACTTGTCCCAGTGGCTTAAGTGGGGTGGTCTTGGGGACTGACCAGGAGACCTCCTTATTGGAAAGAAGGTCCTTCAAAGCTTACTTTGTTTCTCTGTGTCAGAGCTGAAGATCAGCTGACATTGATGGATTCCCAGTGGGCACCATGGTATGTCCCGGGCAGAGGCTGACACAAACAAGCTTGTGTTTCTGTCAGTGTGACATGAGCCTTTATCATGTTGTTCGGCAGCCCGTGTTTGCTGTCGTCATCCCCGTTGAAGAAGAATACAGAGTAATAATGAGCCGGGTGTTATTGGCTCACAAATAATTTATAATGGGCAAACTAGGACAGGAATAGTGCTTTTATTGGCTGAGGAGGTTGGATGTCCCTGTTCAAAATCTAGGCCAAAAAATTATTTATAATGCATAGACAGCCACTCAGAATGCTGAAAGTTTCCTTTCTTCACGCCCGTGTGTTTGAACACTATGTTTTTTACCCTGGACCCGCAAAAAGGCACTCAGCAACCAACTTCTGCCCCTCCAATCAGTGTGGGACTGTGAGAGAGCGTATGTGA
The DNA here is from genome assembly GCA_004027555.1 of Craseonycteris thonglongyai. Lineage (NCBI taxonomy): Eukaryota > Metazoa > Chordata > Mammalia > Chiroptera > Craseonycteridae > Craseonycteris > Craseonycteris thonglongyai. Next base: position 110,911 of record PVKE010000276.1, on the reverse strand, counting down.
AGACAGTTATCCGGCTAGGAACAATGCCTTTGTAGGAAACACCTAAAGGATTTTGGGTCCTCCCAAAAATCCAACAATAGGAAAGAGGGAAAAGTCAGGAAAAAGAAGAGTCCCTTATGTATGGCTGGTGACCACACACTTCAGATGAACTTCAAAGAATTGCCTCAGATACTATCAGAAAACAGCCCAAACTGAACTATTATCAGCAAAAGATGGCGTGTAAATGGGTGTGTTGACATAAAGATAGGTTGTGTGTTACTAGGCGGAGGCAAATGGAGTGGTTGTGGCCACTATGCCATCTGGGAAAAGCAATTTTGGATGTGTCCCTGTGTTCCCAAGGACTATTTGGGGAAGCAGAATCTTCGTTGATATTGACACCTACCCCAAGGAACTCACTGAGCTGTCGCAGCCACCAGAACCTTCCTGATTGACATGGGCCAGTGACCTTCTGATAAGTGGTTCTAGACATCTTGATCCCAGGCCTTAGAGTACCTAGAGCAGTAGGTAAACCATATTTGATAGGCCCTGCAGCTGTGGCCCCTGCTCTCTCAGCTACATTCTGAAACATTCCATCCTGGGTGAATTTGGGAGGGATGGGCCAGCTATCCCAGCCCCAGGTCCCCTTTGAATAAGCTGAATCTTGAAGGACTTGTCCAGTGGAGCTGAGAGCCAGCCCCTGGGCCTGTCCTGTGTAGCCCTGCTCCCCAGACTTCCTCAGGTGAGGGCGGGCTTCCTGCGTTGTGGGTTCTTGTTTAATTGTCTAATAGAGCAGCTCCTTTAACTGTGATTTCCTGTTCAAGTTCCCAGGGATTCTCAGAGGGGCCTCAGTGACTCTGGGGAGATTCTGTCTCCTCAAACTGAGCAGCTCCACTTAGATCTCTTTATTTTTTATTTTTTTAGAGCAATTGTAGGTTCACAGAAAAACAGAGCAGAAGGTAGGGAGATTTCCCATATACCCCCTGTCTCCACACACGCACAGCCTCCCCCATTATTAACACCCCTACCAGAGCGATACATTTGCTATAATTGATGAACCTGCAGTGACTTATCATTGTTACCCAGAGTTCATAGGTTACATTAGTGTCCACTCTGTGGATTTGGACAAAGGTATAATGGCATGTGTCCACTATTATAGTGTCATTCAGATTATTTTCACTGCCAAAAATAACCTCTGTGTTTCACTGAATCATCCCTCACCACCTCAAACCCTGGCAGCCACTGACCTTTTTACTGTCTTCATAGTTCTATAGAGTTAGAATCACACAGTATGAAGCCTTGTCAGATTGGCTTCTTGTACTTTGTAACATGCTTCTAAGATTCCTCCATGTCACCTTTAGAAGGGTTCAGCTGCTCTTAGCAGCATGACAGCCACAAGCAGTGCCTGTCACACACTGACCCTGGGTTGGGCATGACTTGCAGATGGTGTTATGGTGGGATCTGATTTGTTTTACCAACAGGGTGATGAGTTCTGGGGCAGTAGCCAGGACACGTATGCTGGGTGGCCTGGCACTGTGCCGAACACCAAGGACACCTGGCTACGCCGTGTGACCTGGCACCAAAGGCTAGATGCTCTGAGCTGGGGGGACATGGTTTAGGCTAAAGAAGAACTGTCAGAGTGAACTCCACTGGGCTGCTGAGTCTGACTGTGTTGCTTGTTCTCTGGAGGTTGAAGCTCTCTGGAGTCAGAGTGAACTGCATCTGGAGACAGAGTTAATCTGCTTAAGAGTTTTGCTTCTGAGTCAGAACTTACTTATTACTGCTGTCTCTCTTTGTGGCCAAGAGTCTAGCAAAACATTTTTCTATCCCCATTACTCAGCTCTGAACTGTGGTGAATGTTACTTTCCCTGTAAGAGTTTTCACAGGATAATGACAGTAGAACCACATGCTGACAGAAAGTACCTACCTTTCATACTAAAGCCTTTATGACACAGAATGTTCTGGTAACCTGTGCATTTTATGTTTACAGAGCTTCTCGAAACAAATCTGAGAAGAAACGTCGGGACCAGTTCAATGTTCTCATCAAAGAGCTTAGCTCCATGCTCCCTGGCAACACACGGAAAATGGACAAAACCACCGTGCTGGAAAAGGTCATCGGGTTTTTGCAGAAACACAATGGTAAAGGTCATGCCTCTCTCCGTTTCCATTCGTTCTGGCCCTTTCATTGGTGATGACTTCATCACCGTGGGTTTCCTGCTCAGTTCTCTCTCCTAGCGAAACCCGATCGCATCAGTCACAGGCCCCCTTTGACCAAGGCAGTCCACTCTCTCTAAGAGCCCACCTCTGGCAGGTTTGGGAGAGGACCCTCACCTCCCAAATTGCTTTATTGGCCAGAGGAAAGAATCCAAAACAGCCTCACAGCCCAATGGAGCAGTGTTAGCAGTGGGAGCATCTTGATTAAAATTGTCTGGAGCGAGCATTTCTCATTTAGCCCTGCAGAGATGCAGTTTCCAGGTATTAATTGTCCATTGGATCAGACTGTACCGGCTCCTCCAACCATCTCTGCCGCTTCCTCTAAATCATTAGACCTTCCAAGCTCCACCATAAAAAAAAACAAACCTAAAAATCATTCATTCACTCATCAAATCCATTTTTTATTGAGATATAACTCAAGTACCATAAAGTTCACCATTTTGAAGTTTATAATCCATGGCTTTTAGTATATTTACAAGGTTGTGCAACCATTTTTTATTTAATTTTTTCATCCCTCAAATTGAAATTCCTTACCCATTTGCAGTCACTCTCCATTTACCCTTCCTCCAAATCCTGGCAACCACTAATCTACTTTCTCTCTCTTTAGAGTTGCCTAATCTAGGCATTTTATACAAATAGAGTCATACAATATGTGGTCTTTTGTTTCTGGCTTCTTTCATTTAGCATCCATATTTTAGCAAGTGTTTGCATTTCATTCCAATTTGTGGCTAAATAATATCTATTGTATGCATATGCCACATTTTGCTTATCCATTTATCAGTCGATGGATATTTGGGTTGTTTCCACGTTTTGGCTGTTATGAATAATGCTGCTGTGAACATTTATGTACAAATTTTTATTTAGATGTCTGTTTTCAGTTCTCTTATATATCTAGGAGTTCAATTGCGGGATCAAATGGTAACTCAATATTTAAGGAACTAACAAACTGTTTTTATAAAGTAGCTGCCCAATTTTACATTCCCAGCAGCAGTATGTGAAGCTTCTAATTTCTCCACATCCTCACAAACATTTGTTATTGTCTGGTTGTGTTTATGTGTCTGTGTATGTGTATTTATTATGGTCTTTCTAGTGGGTATGAAGTGATATTTCACTGTGGGTTTGATTTGCATTTTCCTAATGATTAATGATGACCTTTTTATGTTTTTTCATGTGCTTATTGGTCATTTATATATCTTATTTTGAGAAATGTTTATTCAAATCTTTTGCCCTTTAATTGGATTATTTGTTGTTGTTGAGTTGTAAGAGTTTTTCATGTATTCTGAATACCAAACCCTTATCAAATATATGATTTACATATATCTTTTCCTATTCTGTGGGTTTTCTTGTTACTTCCTTATAAATGCCTTTTGATACACAAACATTTTAGAGTTTGATGAAGTCCAATTTATCTTTTGTTGTTGGTTGCTTGTACCTTAGGTATCATATCTAAGAAACCATTGTCTAATCTAAAGTCATTAGGATTTACATCTTTGTTTTTTTCTAAGAGCTTTATAGTTTTAAGCTATAGATTAAATATTTTCATATAAGCTATAAGTTGAACATTTAGATATTTGATCCATTTCAAATTAATTTTTCTATATAGAGTGAGATAGGGAGTTCAAATTCATCCTTTTGCATGTAGATATCTAATTATACAAGAACTATATTTATTAAAAAAAAACTTTATAGCACTTTATAAAAATATAACACATATAGAGAACACACAAAATGTAACTGTACTGTTGAATTAGTTGTCACCAAGTGAACACAACTGGGAAACCAAGACCCAGGTCAAAGAAAGAAGCTTCTCCAATAGGTACCCCTTCCTTCACATCTACCTCTGTTTTGCTGAAAGGTCACTTGTATTCTGATTTCTAATTCCAGAGATTGGTTTTGCCTGTTGTGATCTTATTCAGATGAAATTGTACATTATGAACTTGATGTTTCTGAGATTAATCTGGGTTCTTTCAGTGCGGTGGTTAGTTCGTTTTTATTGGTATATAGTATTACATTATATCAATCTACCACTTGAATCCACCCTTGAATTCACATCTTTCTCAAATTATCCTGTCTCCCTTTCACTCTCCGTAAACGCTTTGCCCTCTTAGTACTGACCACTCTGCCCTGCTGCTGACATATAGATGGCACAAAAAATTGGAGAATAGTTAAACGGGTTCAATAAATATTAACAAGTGAGAAGAGCAAAATTCTTTTTTCCTTAACCATGCATGACACCAAACATAATAAAGTCAGAAATGTCAGGTTATTGAGGCGATAATTATAGTTCTTCTGTGCTTCCCTTTCAGTGAACATTTCCCTAGACAAGATGATTTCATGGAAGAGGGCATGGCTGGGATATTAGAAAGTTTCATTATGCTTGTTATTCTTTTATGAATTCTTTAATAATTGTATATACCTATTAAAAATATGACAGTAGTAATGTATCCTTATTTTTTTCCCCAAAGCTGACCAGGAGAAAGTAAAGAATATGTTCATTGCTTTTGTTAAAAGTCAGGAAAGAACAATCCAGCATGGTTGGAATATGTTGCAGTAGTATTTGATGACCCCAATAATTTAATCAGAATGGCTATATTTCCTAAATAATGATCCAGCCAAGTGAAATAGCAGGTTGATTTGATTACCAAGATATTTTGTGCAAATTACTCAAACTAGGTCAGTGCCACTGAGAAGAAGGACAGCTGTTAAATAGGACAGCTGGGATCAGGTTCATCAGTGTGACATTTATGCTGGGCTCTATCGGCTGTGGAATTACAGAATTGTCAAATCTGGGACCTGGAAAGGATCAGTCAGCAGAAATGTAGCCTCCTAACCCTTGAGCGCCTATGTCTGTTTCGCCTTTTTCATCAGACGAAGGCCTGATACACACAGCCCACTGAAGTGCAACCAGGATCACTTCAGGAACTGACTCCTGCTCTGTGATTCCATATTTAATAAGAAAGGAAGGAAGTGGGGGTGGGAGGAAAGGAGGAAGGAAGAAAGGAAGGAAGGAAGGAAGAAAGGAAGGAAGGACGGAGGGAAGGAAGGAAAAGAAAATCCAAAGCAGAGTTTATGGAGACATATAGTGGTTAGACCAAATTCAGAATTAAAGCAAAAAAAACAAAACAGACAAACAACAATAGTTGTACCTATAATCCAAATGGACATGAACTCCTTAGGCATCTCCAATAGGACAGAGAATCACATGGTCAGCAGGACTCACCATGAGCTAGGCAGGCACCATTCTAAGTGTTCTCTGTATAGTAACGCATCTGAGCTTCACACACTCTTTGAATTTCACAGATGAGGCAGCCAGGGCTTGGAAATGTTAAGCCATTCACCCAAGTCAGAAGGTGTAGAATCTATATCAAGAAGCCTGTCTCCAGAATCCAAGTTTTTAACATGACATCATACACAAGAGATGATGGTGATTTATGGGGCTTTTATAGGTCTTTGTATCATAGCTATGTTCATTAATGTGGCCATTTAGACTACTGGTTCTCAACCATGTTGCCCATCAGAATCACATGAGTAGCTTTTAAAACTGTAAATAACTGGGTCACACCTCCCAGATGGATACATCAGAATTTCTAGGGGCGGAACCCCAGTGGTGAGCTGGAGCCAGTTCATACCAGTTTGCAAAAAATGATTGTTAAATTTCCAGGAGTTTTGCAAGCCAGTTGACATCAACTTGACAGCTTGAAATCAGCCACTATGGGAGTATTTACACCACAGAAATGGGTAAATGCTACAAATCAAGGCTTTCTGTTGTAGGCACGGAGAGCCTTTTACCAGCACACCACTGGATAAGGTCCAAGCGTCTGTATTTTTAAAGTTCCTCAGATGATTCCTGTGTACAGTCAGAACTGTGTTAAGAACTGTGGATTTAGGTGTGCTTTCTGCCTTCATATTAAAGAGATGCCACAGGATAAGTTTGAAAGATAATTAGGTCCTGGTAATTATTATTTCCTCAACAATCTTTCAAGCACCCTTTTTTTCCTCAGCTTGGGAGATAAATCTTCATCTGGAATGCACGCTTATTCTCTTTGAAGTAATCGAAATCAAAATGAAAATCTGACCATGTTTCTCTGTAGAGAAAGTGTGTGTCATCAGCGTCTACTATAAGAAATCCCTGAGTTATGTAAATAGCAAGGCCATTGGACATTCTTATTCACGTCCATCTGAATGTTCCTTCTACAGGACCAGGCTCACCAGCACGCTTTCTTCCTCCCATGCAAGTGTCAAGCTGATTTAATGTTATTTTCTCCCAATATCCAATCCATTCCTCATCCATGCCCCTTCTGTATGTTTGCCTTAGTGGTTAGGGCTGAGGTGTGTGGAGAAGGTGGCAGAGCAAGGAGAAATGTCCCTCTGAGAATGAGTGATAGTCACCTTCTCCAACAGAGGGTTCCTTTGACCATATACGTACAACCCAAAGACATCCACTCCTTGTTCATATTCAGAAGGGGAGCACCCTGGATCACAACTAAAGCTTATGTTATAGTAAAATTGGGGGGGGTGGGGTGGCTGTTATTAATGATTGCATTGTTTTTCTGCAAAAATTGCTCCCAGGTGGCTTTGCTTTTCTTGCTATTTAGAACCCACTGTGACCACACCTCTTTGCTTATCCTGTCCTGTCCCCTGTAGCTTATATTGTTGATCACATCAAATGCTAGTGGAGACTTGATTATAACACTGTATTATATTTCCCAGTTGAACATTTTTTTTACTTGCTATGAGACATTTTATCTAACTTACATATTTTTAATGCATTGAATCTTAGTATCTAAGGACTATAATTGAATTGTTAAACTACAAAATGAATGAAATGGCTCCTTTTGATGTTATTATGCTGTTGTTAAGGAACTACCACTAAACTATTGACTGTGTCCATGAGTTTTTGTTTCTTTGTTACTTTCAGTTTTATATTCCACCTATAAGTGGTCACATGTTTCTTGTTTTTTTCAATCTTACTTATGTCGCTTAATATGATCTATACTGTGATTACCTGAGAGTAAGGGGGGAGGGGGGTGGTGGAAAAGGGAAGGGGCATCCAATATATGTTGATGGAAAGAGAACTGACTCTGGGTGGTGAGCACACAATGCAATACTTAGACAATGTAATACAGAATTTTATACCTGGAACCTATGTAATTTTTACCAGCCGATGTCACCCTCATAAATTTAACAATTAAAATAATAATAATAAAATAAAATAAGAAACTACCCAGTCATATTGAATGATCTAAAAGTTACTTATGTAAATGAAATGGGTCTTTCACATTCCTTTACCATAAGTTGAATGGACCTCCCCCTAAGACAAATTTGGACTGCAGAAGACTCTTCTCCTGACAATTAATCTACAGTTTGATCCTAATCTAAATGATCAAAAGACTTTTACAAAGGAGTTGATGCATTGGAAAGGGGAAAGGATGTTTATGGGGTAAATTTATTAGCATATCCTTGGTCCATCTTTCTTCTAAGTCAAGCTTGTTTAATCCATGGCCCTAGGGCTGCATACATTCCAGGACATCTTTAAATTCTGCCCAGCACAAATTTGTAAACTTTCTTAAAACATTATACAATTTTTTTGTGATACGTTTTTTTTGTGGGGTTTTTTGTGGGTTTTTTTTTTAGCTCATCAGCTATCAGTGTTAGTGTATTTCATGTGTGGCCCAAGACAATACTTCCAATATGGCCTAGGGAAGCCAAAAGGTTGGACATCCCTGTTCTGAGTGGTTCAACTGTGGCATCCATTTGAGGAACTGGGAGGTTCACCCTCTCTCCCCTGTCTGGGCCGGCACCCCAAAATGAACACTGGCCCTTCCCCTGCTGCCCAGGATACATTTCACCTTGGGACGCCTCTGGCCATGGTGACTGCAACAACTTGTTCTTTCTGAAATCACAAAGGAAGAAACCATCTGGCTAGAGTCAAGCTTTGCAGGAAATGCTGGGTGACTGGACATAGGAAGGATTACAGAGCTGCATGTGTAACTGAGCCCTTCACATCATCTTTATTCAGGAGCAACTGCTGAGTTCATTCGAATTCATTCACTCACATGGCAGAACATACCTCCATGCTCCATGTAAACAAGACCACCAACACAGGGTCAAAGGAGAAAGCCTTTCAGTGTTTCTCCCAGTTTAAAGTTTATAGATTATCTGCCTGAATAATTTGCATTTTCCAGGAAGTTGTTGAATGAGCTTTATTCTAGGAAGTATGAGATAAATCACTTGTACTTAGGATTTTCTTAGCACCAAGAAAATAATTGCTAAGAAAACCTCTTACTACATAAAGTAGAGCAAAATGTTGGTTAAAGATGGAGGATAAACTGAAGGAAAAGCAAGTATATCTGAAAGAGCACTAGAGCTACCTGTTGTAAGAAATGGTTTAGTAATAAAACATTTTCATAACTGAAAAAGAACAAGTATGTAAAAAGGCCTGTGTAGACCAGTCACCACTGAATTTACAAATATGAATAGCATCTTCAGTACAAGGTAGCTATAGAAACAAGCAAACTAAATTAACCCAGAAAAGTTTTGAGAAGAGTAAATCCTGGCTTTAAAAGCCATGTATTTTGTATAGCACATTATGCTTCAGTACATGGAACTGCTAGAAAAAAAAGAAGAAAAAGAAAGAAAAAACAAGATTACATTCTGCATACCACAGCCTGAAATGGCTCTGGAATTTTGAAAATCCCAGATGTCTAAAATGCTTTGCTTTGCCTTGACCATGAAAAAGCAGCTTAAGAACCCCATCATCTTAGTCTTTCTTTGTGAGGCCTTGATAGGTGCAACTTCCTAACTCCAACAATTGACAATAGGCTTTGTCGTGTAGAAATCTGAGGACACAGTGCCACCTGCTAGCAGCAGGCACTACACCCATGCAGAGGGTGGGTACTCTCCTCCCAGAAACCTTATTAAAGGGTGTGACAACATCAAGAAATGTTTTGAAGCTCATTACATGCAAATTTTCGCAGTCCTTAGAAATCAGGGTAACATATTTTCTTACATTGGTTTCTTTAGTTAAACTACACAGAGGTTTGTTTACACAGAATTACAGAGAAATGACATGTGCTTCATTTGTTAATTCCAGTGCCTACATGCCTTTGAATATAAAAACTTATTTGTGTGTGTGTTTTTCTTTAGAAGTCTCAGCACAAACAGAAATCTGTGATATTCAGCAGGACTGGAAGCCTTCCTTCCTCAGTAATGAAGAATTCACGCAGCTGATGTTGGAGGTGAAATGCACTTTCAAATTAGCTTAATGGGTTGCAAATCGAAATGTAGCTGCTTGTTCCAGATAACACCCTCTGTTCAAGTAAACAACTGTTCATGACCCTGGAAAGAGGTTTTAAAGCAGATACCCGCCTGAAGCTCTCAGGATACTGATTATGTTTTGGCTACTGAGTTGAGTGTTATAAGCAAGAATCCTCTAACTAAATGTGCGTGTGTACTTGTTGCCATAGTAACTGCAGGGAAACCCATAGCCTCCTAACCAGAAGACACCTAGTGTGGGAGCCTGGAGGGAACTGGAGCTGGAGGTAGGCAGGGGGAGAGGAAGGAGGGAGGAAAGATTCTGTCTCTGTACCATCTTTTGGCTCAGTCTCTTTAGAATGCAGTAATTATTTTTTCCTTAATTGAACACATTTTTAAAACAAATGTCTTCTTTTAAAGTTATGCTTTTATCGCTTCTCGTCCTTTTGGCTAAGATCAAGTGTAAAGTTAAGCTTTTAACTTGAGTTCGTAGTACATCAACATAGCATGTGGGTGTCAGCCATTAGTTGACCCCCTGATTCCCCACCCAGCACACACCCTTTCTTTGCCAAGAACGACGCTCACATTTCTTCTAGAAAGTGGGGCGTCCATGCCCATCTACAGGGCTGTATGGTAGAAATCTGGCTGATCGGAGCAAGTGGCCTTCCTCAGTGTCATGTTTATGTGTGGGTGAAACCCCTCCACACAGATGATAGTAAGTCTCTACAAAACCAGTTGGCTCAGTGCTCTGACATCTAAACTGGGGATAAGACTAAAGCTGTACGGACGGGGCAGTGGAGGAATAGAGGGCCCCAGACGTGGTGTGTCTGGGCCCTTAAGAGAGAAGAGGTGAACCAGGACAGATGAGTTCAACAAAAGGAAGTAGGGTGCTGGCTCTGTCTCAGTGGTTCTTGGCAGGATTTCTGGAGAGTGGCTTCTTGGGAGAAATCTTTCTATATCTCATCTTATGTGCCTATTGATAATAAGACCGATGTAAACTTTCATTTACATAGATGAACTATGCAGAAAACAGAAAGTACTGGAGTTAAGAACATGCCAGAATGAAGAGGTCCAAATATTATGAAATATAAATATATTAATAAATATTTGCATAAAAATGAAATATACTTAAATCCACACGTAAACTACACTTAAAGAAAATACAGAATGTGCCCTAGAAGCAATGCATGTTAAGTATGTTAAATTTAGAGCAGCACTTGAAATATAATGTTAAATTATCATTATGCTACTTTACATAAATCGTTTTACCTTTTAATTCTTAGGAAAAAGTGGTTAAAACCTATAGCCCTATTGTACCCATCTCTTTGTAAGAGCCTGTAGCACAACATTTTTTTTCTTTCCAGTGAATCTCAAGGTATCAAGTGTTTCAGGAAACAAGACATTTATAAAGTTAAAAATGGATAAATATTTGGGCTGAAAGGTACAACTGAGATTCAGGAAAGTGACATTTCTAAAAAAAGATTTGTATGGACATGCTTTATGCACTTTCTCCCATGCCCAGTGTAGACCCCTTGAAGCAAATCTAAAGAAAAGTGCCTCATTGGTGAATTGGACGTGAAATTAATTAAGCCTGTACAACAAGTGGGACTTGTGGGTGAATTGCAGCTTTGAGGAGTGTGGCAAACCCCAACCAGTCCTCTCATTTACCGGTACTTCGGACTGTTTTAGGCTTCTATTCCAACCTGCTGCTCCTCAATAGACAGGACCAGGTGATGTGTAATTGGAGCCTCCCTGGTGATCCAAGCCCCACAGGGGCCCACACACACTGAAGTCATCATTCCTCCCTATGCAACTTCCTAATAGTGTGTGTCCCAATCCACCTGCACTGCCCTCTGCTTTTTTTCATAACTATGTCAGGGAACATGAGGAATCCAGATGACATGTCTTAGTCACCAGGAGGTTCTCTTTTGAAATGAAGACAGAACCCAGGACAGAACTCACCAGGCCCCAGGGAACTCAGCTGCCAATGCCCTTGGTGGCAATCTTTCCTTTCTTCTTTAGAAAGGCCCCACACCAGACTCCAGGGAAACTAATACAGTTGTGGGATTTGAAAGAACAAAATTGCCTTGGTTGCAGACCAACCAAGCTGGTCCAGAATAAGCCAGAGAAGTTTGTGGCTACAAGCGTTTGGACAAGAGACTCTGTTGGTGGTTTAGGGATTAGGGAGTTTGTGGTATTTCTGAATTTTATTCAGAAAAGCTACAGCAATCTTTGCTCTGAACCCAGAGGCTTTCATGGAAAACAAAAGAAACATACTATCAGAATCAGGAATTGGCAGAAAGGGGTGGTTTTGTTTCCCTTTGGTGTGTGGCAGATATAAATTTTGAGCCATTATGGTGTCTTTGGCATCCCTAAATCTCCTGTCAGAGTCACCTTTACATTGAGTGGCATGTCACTTTGCAATCACTTTCTATTGAGTCACTTTCAAATACTTCTAAAACCAAAGTAAGCATTCTTAAAGCAGTGACTCAGTGCATTTGATGGAAAATGCCAATGAGCTGATGAAAGTTTTCTTCCATCTATAAATACCTTCAGCTTTTTCACACCCACTTGCTTTACAAATTCAAGAAGGGGCATGAGCTTTCTGTGCAAGAATATAATTTGTATTATTTCTACTTTTCCCAATATTCTAATCTGCTTTTTACAAAAAGGTCCAACTGATATCATCAGCAGTGTGCCCACCTCTTAAAATGCACCTCTACTAGTACTGCAAATATGATTTTAAAAACCTTAAGGGAAAAATACTTAAGGGAAAAAATACTTGAGGAGGGAAAAAAAAAAGTTACTAGGATATACCTTTGTAATCACCGTGACCCATAAATCTAATCTGGGATTTCTCCACCTTAGCACTGTTGACATTTTAGACCTGACAATTCTTTGTGTTGGGGGCATCCTGTGCATTGTAGGACATTTCAAACCATCCTTCACCCCTACCCACTAGATGTTATCAGCACCCAGCCCAATAATGACAACCAAAAATGTCTCCAGACATTGCCAGATGTCCCCAGGGAGGCAAAAAAAAAATATTGTCATCATTTGAAAACCACTGATGTAATGTAAAAGGATGAAGTCTACTTAAGAAATGTGCTTTAATATATTATTCAATCTTAAGTTCTGCAGTACTTAAGTGTAAAAATAATAAATGACCCTAGTGTTAATTTTCCTGATGAAAGGAACCCTCTTTCATTTTGGCTCATTGTAACCTTACCCTTCACATACAGTTAGACCATTTCTGGTTCCTGCTGCAGTGCACTTAGCCACATCCTCCTAACTTGAAAGAATCCGTGCCCTTTTGTCTATACATATTCTTAGTGATATCCTGGGAAGATCTAGCTGAGTGCATACAGAATGTTCCCAGAACTTTCTAAGCACATACAAGGGCTATCCGGAAAGTATCCAGCCATGTAACCATTCCCGTTGATAATGGCTGGATTTTTTTCCAGATAGCCCTCGTACTTCAGTTTGTTTGTTGTTTTTTCTTTTTTTCCAAAAGCAGAACACTTCCCATATTTGAAGAAGATGATGTTTCAAAGACATATCGGTGAAACCACCATGATAGGCTTATAGTGACAGTCCACCTGAGCAGACACTCCCTTGAAGATTTGTTTCCTGGGGATACAGTCTTGGTTTTTTTTTCTCTCTTCTGTCTCTCCAAAATTACATGATATGAATTTTAGAAATCAACTCTTGGGTGTGTCATATGAAAGCCTCATGAGCATCCCATAAGAAATCTAAAAGCAGAAGTATCTGTGAGAAAACACTGCTGAGCCTACATCTTTTGTACTGTGAACACCTAGCATACAGTAGGCACTCAGTAAAAAACTTTTAAAGGAATACATTTTCAGACATTCTGAAATACTTATGGATCTGAGTTATACAGTGCTTCCCCCTCAGCCCTTACTTTTTACGTCTGTGGAATAATGTGAACATTCTTTGTAAACAGCTCCTTTCTCCTATACCAGTGAATGTAGGCAGAGGTCTCCCCTGACCACCAGCTAACTTTCTGTTTTTAATGCATCTATTAGGTCTGGTTTCTTTGAATGTTTACCACTGAACTCAAAGTGATATGAAGGGCAGGGGACTAGGGACCATATGATCACTGACTTCTTTTAATGGTAATTGTGATATTTCTGATTCAGCCCAATAGTATGTTTATCATTAAAACTACTTAGGTGATTTCCATGGCTACATTTTGGTTCATGATGCCAATAGATCAAATTTTTCCCTGAGCCTTTTGGGGCTTTTGTAAGCACTTTGCCTAGGCTAGACCAATTCTGTAAAAGAGCTCATCTAGTGTGCCAAGCAGAAAAGTGCTAGGAGGTATTTGTGGAAATAACCTAAGGCTCACAATACAAATCAGTGTCATAATGTGAGGTCCTTTGATTTAATGACATCCTCCCCCATAAAAGCATGACTAAGGGGCCTTTAATGTTGCATTTTCCCCAGGCTTTAGATGGCTTTATCATCGCCATGACGACGGATGGCATCATCCTCTACGTTTCTGACAGTATCACGCCTCTTCTTGGGCACTTACCGGTAAGTTTCTGTTCATCTGATGGCCTTTGGCAATACATGTTCCCATCTTTCCTTGAGAACCATCCAGAATTCCATTCAGGGTGGTGCAAGTATGTGGGGGTCTGTGTGTAAGAAGGGTTCAGGAGTGCCCTCGACCAGGCCCAGGGCAAGGTCCCAGAGGAAAGGCAGGTGCAGGCATGTGTCATCCTGGAACACACAAGGCCAGACCTAGAGTGGGGAACGTGGGTGTACCCTCTGTGCCCCAGAACCCACTCAGGAGCTGAGGACCAGTGAGGGTTTCTGCACAGTTAGCAGAGCTCAGAGCCTCTGCAGAAGCTGACAGCTGTCTTCCTGCAAAAGGACACCTGGCTGGAGGAATATGCACCAGATGGCTGTAGATGGGACGTGGTTAGGGGACCACTAAGGACATGACTGAGATTGCAAGTAGGTTGTGACACTTACTGGTGGTAAGGGTTCAGTGACAGGGCTGATCCCGGGGAAGGGAGGTTGTTGAAATATTCTGTGGAGACACTGTTGGCCCAAGAAGGCCTTGGGGAATGGGGAGGGTTTGGGTAGCTGAGAGCCAAGGATCCCGTTCCTCCCTCGCCCTTTTTCTCCCTCCATCCCCCTCCCCTCCTTCCCTTCCTCTTCTCTGTAGGATCCTTGCTGTTTTCCTGGTAACTACCCTCTTCAGTTAGGATGATCACCTGCCTGGTAGAGGGTCCACTTTGATGGTTCCTCATAGGCATTTGGCCAGCCTTCCATTTCGGTCCATACCATTATTTCTTTCTGCATAGCCCAACCACGACAGCTCTACCAAGAGCATCCTGTGGGACTGATTGGGATGAAAAGTCCTCTCTTCTCTCTCCTCCCAACAAGCCCACTATACTGCCTAACCCCTACCACTCCCCACCCCTAGCACCTCAATAGAGGGACCACCCGAGTGTGTGAAGAGGAGGGTAACAACAGCTTGCCTAGGTTCCTGTACCTCCAGAATCCTGGCCCAGGAATGTGCGGGAGAACCATGGTTAAGGCCTTACCCTGTGAGCAGCTTTGCCTCCCCTGGGGTCATGACCCTTGTTTGCTAATGGCCCAGATTCCACATCACCCTGGGGCATAGTTTTCCCTCAGAAGCCCGTCCCCATACCCTATCATTTCTGCAGATGGTGCTGGTCGAGATCAAAGCCTCTGTCCACTTTCTTCCTTTGCCAGTCACTGTGTGTTGTAGCTCAGAAAAGCATTTTTTTACTCTGCTCAGCAGATGTCCTTGCACTGTGCCATGATCCATCTGATCTTTGTGTCTTGGCCCTTTTCCTGTACCATTTCCAGGGTGTGTGAGGCTGGGGAGTGAGGGCTGTCTCCTCTCAATAACTGTCTCCCTTTGCCCTAAGCAGTCAAGAGTGTGCTTTATGTTGCATCTAGTCTCAGGCTAGAAGAGTGGTGTTGGGGCCAATGTGGGGAGTACAGAAGTGACCACATTGAATCAGCTGGCTTCTTTGGGCTGATCTGAGTGTGGCTGAGGAAGATGAGGAGATGGGGTGCTCCTTTGCAGGAGTTTTGCTGCATCATAGTCCATCATAGGAATGTGTGCACGTCTGCATGTATTCCAGTTTGGAACTCTGAGAAAGTGCTTCTGGGAACATTCACTTTCCTGAGGAACATTTGCAAGGTCCCTTAGAGAACTGATCTGTGTGCACAACTGCTGGACCATTGGGTATGGACACCTTGGCCCTTACCATATAACTCCAGATCGCCTCCAGAGAGCTCACACCAGTTTACCCTCCTCCAGTAGATCTGTCTATTGCCAGGTGTCTTAGTTTGTGTCAGTCTAGTGTGTGAAGGTGTCTCCTGGAAGTTTAATTTGCTTTTCCCTCCATCACTAATGAGAGTGCGTGTCTTTGTACGTGTTCATTAGCCATTTGGATGTCCTCCTTTGTAAGGTGCTTGTTCAGGTATTTTGCCATTTTCCTACTGGACTGTCTGGGTTTCTTTTGTTGTTGCTGCTTTGTAAGCATTCTTTCCATATTCTCGACATTAGTCCTCTGCCAGGTACTGTCTTAATTGCCTCCTATTAACTGTGTCCTAGGGTCACAGGGATGGCTGAGCACGTGACACCCGACATGGGACAGATGAGATCGACAGCTGCTTATTGGTCATGTATATTCACAGCCCCATGTGGAGGATGCAGGGCCACATGGGCTGCACTCTGGAACAGAGTGACTCAGCACGGTCTGTGAGAGGCAGGCTGTGTAGTGACAAGAGGGTGAGGAGGCCCCTGGTCCCCAGAGGAGTAAGATTGGCTTGTTTGAATAATTCCCGGGGGAAAGCTCGGATGGCTCAGTGTGTTAAGCGCTCACTTTGCAGCCCCGGGGACTGAGGATCGAATCCCGGCCCTGGCTTGTGCGGACCCATATGCTGAACTGGGGTGTGCTTCCCAGTTTGGTTCTCACCGGGATGAGACCCTGGCCCATTTCATGCCCTGTGCATCCCTGCACCCACCTGTGGAATGAAACTGTGGAAAAACCAATGATGTGCAACTATGGAGACTGCTCTGGGCCCTCTCCTTTCTCTCTGTCTCTGTATCTCTTTCTCTCTGTCAAAAACAATAAAAATAAATCTTCTTAAAAAATAAATAAATAGAAAAAAAAATAATAATTCCCGGGGCTGGCAGGAGAGTAAGCTCTCTAGTCTGGAATAAGCAGGCACCACACCCAGTCCCTTCAAAAGGAGGGCTGTTTGGGTAGGGGACATTATCCACAGGGATGGTGTGCAGAGAGGAACTTTCTCTTAGGCCAGTCAGGGCCCTCCTGATTTGCCAAACGATAAGACAGCAAATAACACTGAACCTTAATTTCAGACCTTATGCCACGGGTATGTGGGTCTCAAATATCTTCTCTCAGTTTGAGGCTTTCTTTTCCCTTTAGGTTTCTTTGAAGAACAGATTCTTGATAGTTGGCACTCTTTATAGCTTAATTAATTCTTCACAACTCCAAGGTCAAAGCTATTCTTTCTATGATTTTCTGAAAGCGTTACTGTTTGGTCATCAGTTTGCTTCTGAATCCAAACTGCAAGAAAGCATATCAAATACCCCTTCACCTTCCTGGTTCTTTAGGGAGACCGATGCCCTGACTGCCTCCTTGAGCCCATTCTTGCCTCTTTTCCCTGTGGGACTTCCCAAGGACTTCTCACCATTGTGCCCTCTAACTGAGGCCAACACAGATCTCCGGCTAGAACTGCTGGGGCCCCTTGGGGTGGGGGTGGGGTGGGGTACAAGGGAACTCATGCTGCTGGATCCCAGGGAGAGAAGAATCCCCTTCCTGTCTCCCAGCACTTTCAGGTGGTCTCTAGGCTCTCGAGGTACCTCAAGAGAAACCAGGCGAGATGTGGGATTTGGAATATAGGACAGGCATTTTGACTGAAACTCAGAAAAGGGCAGATGCTTGATACAGCAGCCATGGGCTGTAAGTTGGGATAGAGACCCTCCCACCTCCAACAGGTGATTGATGTTCCTGATCATGTGATTTAGCCAGGAAGATGGCTGCAGATGGCACGTTCCCTCCCTTATCTCTGCAATTGCTATTATTTTAATAAACAGCTCAGCTCATTCAAGGGACAGTTCACTTGCAGATATAATTTACTGTCCTGTAAGCAGCACAGGGGTTTAAGTTTTCAAATTATCATTGTTTTCAGCATATGGAAATGACATACTAGTAATCTAATAGCAAATACATATAAAGAGCTTGCTCTTAGCCCTTTCCATGTGTTCATTCATACACTTCAAACTCACTCCCCCAGCCTCCCTCCCCCACTTCCATCCAATGTTCCTCTTTATTTTCCATAGAACCTCTAGCCTTCGGTTCCCCACCCCACCCCAGCCCTCCGACCTTCCAGGAAGCCCCCAAACCCTGGTCTCTGCCACACCTACTATCATGGGAGGTGGGCTTCCATCTGGCCTTTGAAGAAAAGACTCTGGGGTGACTTAGTTACCATTTTTAAGTATCTGAAATGTCTTTAAGAAGCAAGACTACTGCCATCAGTGAGCATTAATCATCTTCCAAGAAAACTAAAAGGAATAGGCTTAAAACAACATCAGAAGCATTAGAAGTAACTTGGAGAAATATGACAATCGTAGCACAGCTAGTGAGGGGATTGTCCATAGAGGTCAAAATGGGAGCGTCTGAGCTCAGAGCTGTGAGCCACCGAGTCTCTGCTCTCCTTCCTGTCCTCTGGCAGCCACCAGGCAGCGTGCACCTGCCTCCCATGCTCTTGAATGCAGGCTGCATGGTGGGAGGGCCTTGCCTCGGTGTCCCGTGTCTCCCCAGGGCCTAACACAGTGGCTGGCATGTGGTTGCCCTGAGTCCACCTGGGCTGGGTTATGTTGTGCAATAAATTCTTTGTACTGTCTTTTTCTGCCTTTTCCATCACCCTCTCCCCCTTGTCTTTGCAGATTCTGACCAGCTCTAGCCTAGCTTCCTGTGCTCCCTCCCTCCTTCCATGCTAGTGGGTCTCTAACATCTAGGCACTGTCCTGCTCACACTGCCTCCCTGCAGGTCCCTCAGTGGTCCTCCTGTGCACAGGATCGGACCCTAACCTCAGAGGCCTCCTGTGCTCTGGCTGTGCTTCCCTGTGCAGCCTCCCACCCCTCGCTCCTCGCCCTCCCCTGCATGGGCCCCCACCGCCAGGCTTCTGTGCCTCCTGGGCCCCTGCCCAGAGCACTCTGGCATCATGGCAGCCACCCTCTTGTCCCCCAGATCCCACTCAAGGCCTCCTCCCTCTGAAAACTTTCTGTTAGGCTCTCCTTCTTCTCAACTTGGACCAGCACAATACGCTCAGCGTTTTCTGGGCGCCTGCTTTTACTCTGGTCACAGTGCTTGCCACACCGTTCCATCAGCACGTCAACATGTTTTACTGAAGGCCGAGCACCATTCGATGACAGGGCCATGGGCATGAGGAAGGCAGACAGAGGCCCTGCTGTCTTGGCTCCCCCTGGAGTGAGGCGAGCAGAGTGCGCGTGTCAACACACAAATGAACAGGACAACTTCGAGTCCATTCGTAGATGGTCCTTAAATGCCTAATCAGGCCTAGC
This sequence comes from Craseonycteris thonglongyai, assembly GCA_004027555.1. Taxonomy (NCBI): domain Eukaryota; kingdom Metazoa; phylum Chordata; class Mammalia; order Chiroptera; family Craseonycteridae; genus Craseonycteris; species Craseonycteris thonglongyai. Next base: position 91,845 of record PVKE010000276.1, on the reverse strand, counting down.
CTTCACTGTGTGTTCACTGTGAGCCCTTTCAGCAGCAGCAAACTCATGTGTTCACTGCACCCTGAACTTCCTCATCTTTCACTTCAGCTAAGGGCAGCTTGCAGGAGCACAGCCAGCTTGCAAGCTCAACCTCTGGGACTCTGACCTGCCTTACCACAATGCATGCTGCTCCCTCCCAGGCCTTACCCTCCCAGCAAATACATGCCTGCAACCACAGGATACCCTAGCAAGTGCAGTAGAGGGGGACAGGGGCCAGCGTGGCAGGGGGGAGCATTCTGGATCAGGAGCTGTCATGGGTGCCTTATCAGAGGATGTGACTTCAAAGCAGGGACCCAAAGCATGCACAGGAGTTAGCTGAACCAAAGGAGAGGGTGCAGAATGTTCCAGCCATGAGGTGCAGCCTGGGAAAGGCCCAGACAGAAGAGCAAACCAGGCAAAAGAGAAGAGGGAGCGTGGAGGGCTGGTGCAGTACTGGAGCAGAGGTGATAGATGGCAGGCTGTGGGGAACTTGAAGTGAATCGAGACATTTAGGCTTTGTCCTGGGAGCGATCGGAAACCCACGGATGGTTTTAAGCAAGGGTGGTGGCTTGATCTGCTACCAGGTGCCTTCAGGAGAACAAATTGGACAGGGACAAAAGTTGGTGTGGGAAGACTAGCTTGGCCAGTTTCTTTCCTGGACAAGAGATGATGGTGCTCTGGACCAGCGTAGAGGCCATATATGTAGAGGAGTGGGTCTGAGAGACTCTAAGGGAAGAAAACCTCACAGCACTTGAACATTGTCTGCTTATGAATATGAGGGTGGGAATGGGGAGAAGCCAAGGATGCCTCCTGGGTGTCTGGTGTGAGCAAGTGAGCAGTTGGCAGTACCACATATGGGCCAGAGAACACAAGGGGAGGAGAAATTAGGGCACAAAAGAATGATGACAGAGATGTGTGTGAATCTGCCACTCCCCAGGGGGCATCTGAATGACAGGACACACAAGAGATTTGCCAGCACTTACAAACTTAAGAGTGTACACGGATCGTGTTTGAGGCTGCAAGAGGAGGTGACTTTACCGAGGGAGCTGGAGGAGACAACAGGGCTATGCTTGTGTCTTCTGCCTCCACTGTGAGTTTCCATGTGCAGTGTCCAGTATGGGACCCACTAGCCACGTGTGGCTATTTAAATGTCACTCAAATAATTAAAATGAAATACAATTAAAAATTCAGTCTTCAGTCTTACCAACCACATTTCAAGCGCTCAGTAGTCCCATGGCTAGTGGTTTCCATAATGAGCACAGATTATACACCATTGTCCTCATCACAGATGATAGCTCTAGTGACCGTGCTGTCTAGATTTAATATTGTATTTATTTTGTATTCACACTGTCCAGGCACTCAGAAACAAGTACGGTTTCTTTGATTAGAGACTGTTAAGAAGTAAACAGACAGCTGTTTGCTGGCCTAAAGGACATAAATGAAACCGCATGCATTCTTGAGGGACCTTCTGGTGAATGATTGGTCTCCAGTTGGGCCTCCACGCTGCCCAGGCCTGAACACAGGACTGTGGGTACGTGGGGCTCCTTAAGCACCAAGAGAGGTATGACCTGACTCTTACTTCTTTCTTGGGCTTGTGGACAATAGCACATATACATATGAGCCAGTAAAACCTGTTAGATTACAGTTCAAATGTCCACAGTGATAGATGGAAGGTCTACACCGAAAATCAGGTCTTGAATTTTTCATTTGCAAAACCAGTTCTGAATCGTCATGGATGTTCCGGTTTTGCTGTTGCTTTGGTTTTCCATCTTTGTCAAGTGTGTACCTTTGTTCTTGATTTTCTTTTTCAGTCAGATGTCATGGATCAGAATTTGTTAAATTTCCTTCCTGAACAAGAACACTCAGAAGTTTATAAGATGCTTTCTTCCCATATGCTTGTGACGGATTCCCCCTCCCCAGGATACTTAAAATGTAAGTTTAACTTTACTGGTTGTACCAGATATAAAGATAAGAATTGTAGTTTTGAAAATTAATTAAGAAGGGAGGACAAATTTTAAGAATAATTTTTCTTGTGACTCAGAACATTTCCAAGATCCTCAGAGGTGTATTTTAAATTTAAAGCTAAAACTGGAGTTTAGAATATGTAAGACATTTAACTTTTATGTGGAAAATCTGAAAGCATAGAGCTTAAGAATAATAACTTGTTTTGCATCTACTACAAGAAGTTCCTCTTTTTTCACACGAGAGTCTTTTAGTAAAAAAAGAACAGTGCAAAAATTAGTAAACAGGGGAAGCCGGGATGGCTCAGTGGGTTAAGCACTCACTTTGTAGCGCTGGGGACCGGGGATCGAATCCCGGCCACGCCCATGGCCACAGCCCATGCGGAACCATGTGCTGAACTGGGAGCTCCCCCAGTTCAGTTCTCTCTCTGTCTCTGTATCTCTCTCTCTCTCTGTCGAAAAACAATTAAAAATAAATAAATATTTTAAAAATTAGTAAACAACCTGCTTATTTTGGAAAACACTATAATGCTAGCTTTGTATGATATCAGGTAACCAATGGAAAACTGAATAATTAGATCAAAAATCCATATTCTCCTGAGGCAGGCATCTGCTTATTTATATACATTTGCAGGGTTTAATTTTTTTATTTTGGGGGATTTTTAAGTGTTTATGAGAATTGGCACCCTGGCTAGGAGGCTGGCCTCGTTGCCTACCGGACCATGTGTCACTTAATGAAGCATATATGTTGATGGAGGTAGCAAGGCTGCTGGTTCAAGCCTTAGTCCATTTTCCATGAATAATTTGTCCTATTGTACATCTAATTTTACTCCAAAGCAAAGGGAAAAGATTAAGTGAAAGAAAGCAGCTCTAGATGAGCAGCTTTATTTTAATAGACCAAACAAAAACAACCGGAATTAATCAATACTGACATAACTATCCACAAACATCTGTGAGCAAATGAAGACTAATTGTGTCCAAGTATGGAATGCAAATTACCTATAAATGGGGGTGGGGGGAAACCTGTGGAGTAAAGATTGTAACACCAAGTCCAAAAGTCAGTCATAATGAGAGAACTATCCTGGCCATGTGCAGACCAAACCCCGTGAGTTTCAGAAAGATGTGACTTGTTTAATCTTGGGTGTATATCGCTCACATTCCCTTTCTCTCCTTTTTTCTTTAATGGCCCAGCTGACAACGATTTAGAGTTTTATTGTCATCTTCTCAGAGGCAGCTTGAACCCAAAGGAATTTCCAACTTATGAATACATAAAATTTGTAGGAAATTTTCGCTCCTACAACAATGGTAAGCTTTAATTGTCACGTAATTGCGACCACATCTTTTAGCATGCACACATTCACATGGGAGTACAAGAATCTTAAAGGGAGGAGGCGAGAGAATCTGTGCTTTTCATATTGCATTTGGATTTTCACTTCCCAGGATGCATTTTTATGCTCGTAAATGTTATCTCCCATTCGAGAAAAACACACTCCCACACCTGTTTATGCCACTGCTCAAAGTCCCACTGAGATGCACAGGATTCGTTTATTTACTTGCAGCCTGAGAAATAGTTCTAGTGTAAGAAACAACTTACAGTCCGTAGAGTACAGGCTTAGCCTCCACACAGCCAAACAGGGCTTCTCTGGAGCATGATGATCCATCACCTTGGTTTCTGCACTTTTCTTCTCCTTTCACAGTATTGCTGTGAGCGTAGTTTAGTGGTGCTGGTGCATAGGTCTTCTGCTCAGTCTCGCCCTCATGCACACTAAGTGGCCAGTAAGCTACACTGGGTGGGTTACCAAGCAGGCTAAGTCAAGCAGTAACCTTGTACTTTTTGAAATTACCCGGGTAACAAGTTGTTCACAATCTGGATGTATCTCTGAACTAGACCTAAACACTCAGTTTTACTTTTTTGACTCCTGCAAAATGGGAAAGCAGGCCTGATGCTAGAAGTTCAGGGACTTGGAACCCTTCTGGGAACCTGCCCATCCAAGGCTCAGCATGCCAGCCCACAGCCCTGTTGTGGAGCCCAGCACAGATGGGCCTGCATTCTGTCTGCCCCGCCCCTCAAAACTCAATGCAAAACCAATACCTTTGAAAGATCTAGCATTTGATAATAACAGCAGAGATGGGAACAAGGAGAAGGAAGTGTTGACAGGAATGGTGGAAAGGGAGAAGAGGGAAGGAGAACAATACAGAAGGAAAACAAATAGGGAAAGATGGGGCTTGGAAACAAGGGGGTGGATGGGCAGAAGGGAGGTACGAGGGAACTGTGAATGCAACATTAAATCGTCCTGTCCAATTACTGTTGTTTAAGCCTGGACCAGGCTGAGTCCATTATCCCAGTCAGATGAACCTCAACGTCCACGAGAATCAGCCAGAGTAATGACACCGAGTCCTACCGCTGACACTAACCAGGGTTTTCCCTTCAGCCCTAGGGGATACTCTGTTCTGTTCTTTGCATTCATGTACTAGATGCTAAGCAGCATGATCCGCCAAGGTGATCTTCAGGCCCAGTGTTCAGGGCTTATGCCTGAATAATGGGCTCCATGGCCAACTTGGGGTCCTTCTGGGAACCTGCCTATCGAAGGCTCAGCATGCCCAAGTGGCTGGAAGTGGTGGCAGGTCAGCTTCCCCAAGCAGGCCCCTAAATCTGGGTAAAGCAGGAGGAAGCCAAGGCCGGGCCATGCTAATATGACTCATCTAAAAAGCTTTCCCAAACCTCCTGAGATGAATGTGCAGGGAACCACATGAATAAGTACATGGCAGCACATTGGGCTACAGGTAAAGAAAGTGACCTGAGGGACACCTCGTAGAAAACCCAACATGACACCAGCCCTGGTGCAGTGGATCATGGGGTGAGGCAGGCAGCTGGTGAAAAAGCAAATTCTCAGGTGTTGCCTAAAGATTCCAGTTCAGGAGATCTGAGGGTGGGGCTGAGATTGTGCAGTCAGGAAGAAACCTTGGGGTTTCTCATGCAAGGGGTCAGGGACTTTGAGAAACACCACCCTATTGTCATTCTGAATGCCATTCCATAGGAATTTTCATGACGCTCCTCTTACTTATGGCTCTCCTTCCAGACATCTTTATCCTTGAATTAATGTAAGCAGTGGTTGGGAATTTGCTTAACACGTGTTCTGTGCCCTAATGCCACCAGCTGCTGGAAGAGCAGCATACCCCAGGTGGTTGCATACAAGCAATGGAAAGGCGCCCTAGACCCTAGAGCAGGGGTGGCAAACCTTTAGGCGATTGAGTGCCAAAATTTATGAAATAAGGGTATACTTGCGCGACTCGCATGCCAACCCATCGTGTGAGATAGAGGTATCGATTATTTTTATGTCTATAGGAGCATAAACAATAATTTTTTAAATGGTATTCACAGCTCCGTGTGCTGAAAAAATTGCTCCACATGCCACTTTGGGCACGCGTGCCATTGGTTTGCCACCCCTGCCCTAGAGGGCCAGGACTGTGTGAATTACAGGAGGCTGCTCCCACAGGTCCCCATGACAACAAAGCCCATTCTTAATGAAAGGAGCCAACCTGTGATTGGCTAGTGAGCAACAGTGGAGTCCTTTGTGAATTTCCATCTCTGCAACTCTCATTAAGATGCCGCTGAATATCACTTTGAATCTTCCTGTCCTTTATCACATTTCAGAGGGTCTTAGGAAATAGACAGGCTTTGTTGTGAATACCTGGGATTCATTTTTTTTTTTTTTTACCTAGCAAGGCTTTATTTTCATTTCAAGTTGAGACAATGTTTGTTTGCCTGAAAGAATGTGTGGAAATTATGTGTGATTTTTTTTTCCAAACTATTATTGCTATGAACACAAGGTACTGAAAGTGGAAAATTTAAAGCCAAGAGTGCAGAGTGACTTTCCAGAGCCTGTTGCACACAAACCAAAGTTAGGGCAATTTTCTTGAGATAAGAATCTCCAAATGTAATTGTGGAAGATGTGAAATAGAATTGTATTAATAACTCAGGTTACAACATATAGCAAAAAGCATCAGAGACAAATGAGGTTCTAAGCTAGAACCCTATGAAATCACCAGCAGTCAGCCATTTTTGACCTAAGAAATATGGTTTCATATAAGAAATAATTCAGTGGGAGTGGGCACCAGACTTATGGACACACACAGTAATTTGGTGGTTACTTGAGTGAAGGGGAGGAAGGGGGAGGGAGAGTGAGTGGGGGTGAGGGAGTGGGCACCAGATATATGGTGATGGAAGGAGAGCTGATTCTGGGTGGTGAGCACATAATGCAAAACATAGGTGATGTGATGTAGAATTGTGCACCTGGAAACTATCTAATTGTTACCAATCAATGTCACCCCAACAAATTTAACAATAAAAGAAAAGAAAGAATTCAAATTTGATTCTGTAGGTTTACTTCTCAATAAATATTGAACAATGGGATAATAAAAATAGCTCACCTTAGGGAGATATTTTTAGTACAAAACTCTGGGCTCAGTCTTTGCCTTGGTCATCTCGTTGAATCGTCACAAGAACCTTATGAGTTGGTACTATGGATTTTAATGCATAAAAGAGTGAAGGCTGAAGTGCTCAGGTGGGAAGGAGGGGACCTACAGTCATACTCATTCTAACCCTGAGCTCATGCTCAACCCCAGAGTTTTGCTGCCTCCCACAAATGTATGTTGAAATCAAACATCCAGTGGCAGAGTACAGCCCTGTCCCTCTGCCCTGGCATTCTGTCTGTACATGGTGTCTGTGCCTGTGCACCTCAGACGTCCTGTACCCACATGTACCAACCTATTGCAAGGGTGCTCGAGATTTGTTCTAAATTAGATATGGCCAGACACACAGATAGGGCAATGACTGTGGTGAAGGAAGATCACTATGTGGCCACACACAAGCACCAGCATAGGGTGGGATGCTGAGGGAGCAGGAGAAAGTGTGGGCAAGAGCCTCTATTGTGGTTTCTGTGGGGGGAAGCGGTTAAGGCAGGGTAAGCTGGTGTAGGATTGGCTATTGTGAAACATTTCAGGGCCATGTGGTATAACCACTGTCCCTAACAGTCTAGTCCTGGCCCCAGGTTATTAGAGCAGAGTATGACAGCCAGATAGTAGAGGTAGTGCAGGTATGGGCTCTGTACTGGTTGTTTCCATATGAAAGGCACACTGGAAAGTGGGTTGTTCACTAGACCTAGGTATCAGCTCCTAACAGAGAGGAGTAGCCCCTCAAGAGTCAGCAAGTCCCCAAATGTCAAAGCACCAAATACATAAACTAAAAAATATGGGGGAAGCCAGGATGGCTCAGCGGGTTAAGCGCTCACTTTGCAGCCCTGGGTACCAAGGATCGAATCCCAGCCCCGACCCATGCGGACCCATATGCTGAACTGGGGTGCCCTTCCTATGTAGGAGGCCCCCAGTTCAGTTCTCGCTAAGGTGAGCTTCCCATGTGGGAAGTCCCCGGTTTGGCTCCTGGCTCAAGGGGGCGTGCCTCCAATGCGGGAGACCCCCAATGCGGGAGGCCCCCGGCCCAGCTGTGTGGAACAAAACCATGTCGAAAATGGATGATGTACAACTATGGAGACTGCTCTGGGCCCTCCCCCTTCTCTCTGTCTCTCTCAGCTTCTCTCTCTCTGTTTCTGTCAAAAACAATAAAATAACTCTTAAAAAAAAAAAAAAGAAACTAGAAAATGTAGTCTCACACAAGGCACCCCATGCAACTTCCCCAAGTTCTCAGGCATGACATAGGCTAAAAAAACATGTAAAGTGTAGAATAAAAGTGACCATAAACATAGATTTTCTTTTAATACAGTACCTGCTCACACCTCAAAGAACTAAGTAGGGGGCACTGCTCTGGTCCCTTTCCATGAAAAGCCCTATTATTTCTGTAGGGCCGCTTATGGAGCACTGCCTGGTGTGTTCCTACTTGAGGCCTGTTAAGAAGACACGAGGCTCTCATTTTTATAAATAAGGGAATGGAAAGAATGGCAGCTTTTACACTAATCTGTGGCCTCATGGCACCCCTTCCTGGGCCCACACAGTCTGTGCCTGGCACATAAATACCTACTCAACAAAAGAAGGTTGACCTAGACTGAGGCTCGGAGATCTGGACACACAGAGGGCAGGGGCAGCGCCAGGATTTGGACCCAGGACTTCCGACTGAGGGAGATTATGCTTTTTCCCAGGAGCTGATAATAGCTGCCGTTTGACTGACCCCAAAACACACTCTGGAGATGTAGTTGTGGCTTCCAGGAGGGCTCGCTCCACTTCTTTGGCCTTAAGCGCAAAGCAGTTCAATCCACCTTGGAACATGTGCTTGATGGACTGGACCTGTGTGACTTCCGGTGCCTTGTGCATCGTCAGCACTGGAAGGCCTTCTGAGCAGCAGTGGCGGGGTCAGCGAAGCTCACCCTTGGCCTTCATTCTGTGCCCCCCCCCCCAACACACACACACACTCCATCCCCCTCTGGGTGCTGCCTGATGTCCTTACCCAAGGCCCCTCATTCAGGAGGCACCCCTGCAAGACTGTCCGCGACATGCTCTCCTTCTAGCCTAGAGCTCATCTGATGGAGCAAAATGGCCCAAGCCTGACAGAGGGGCTCTCGGATCTTAAACAGTGAAATGTGGAGCTTCAGGCAGGACAAAGAAGGTACTTGTGATCCTTAAATCATTTAAAGACCCATCTGCTTGCCTGCTGACCCAGGTAACTGCTCAGGACTCAGCTGGCTCTGTGGCCAGTGTGAGTGGGACCAGTTAGAAGTTGGGGTAAGTAGAGGGACAGAACCACTTTGCCCTCATTACTGAGATTAAACACTCTAATTGGACATTTCCAGAGTCACCAGTCGACTCGGCCACCTATGCCTTGATACCCAACCCTCCCGTCACTGTGCAGACACAGCAACTTTGCCCAAATACTTGAGCAAAATGGAATTTTCCTGGACTTCGATATTTGCACATCTTGGACATTCCTTAGGACTTCCTCATTTGCCACAGATGTACGGGTGGAGGGGGTGGTGGTGGGGGTACTTCACATCTTTAACCTAGATTTTTAGTAAATGTAAAGAAATATGTGTGAGAATCCTGTAGCTTTCTTAGAAGGATTTCACTTTAGGATGATCTCTAAGGTATCCTCTGAGAAGCATCCTAAGGAGTCTGAGTTGGGATATAGGACCACCGTCTGCTCCTCTCCTCGTAAAAAGCCCACTCTCTGAGCTTGGCCGACTAGGGTGGGCTGGTCAGAACAGCCCCGGTCTATCTCTGCCTCTGCTCTGCTCCTAGTTTACAGAAGGAGGTTGAAACAAAATTACTTATTCAGAGCTCTGTTTGTTGACAAATTTGTTTTTAATGCTTTTGAACAAACACACCCTCCCATCTTTTTCTCCAGTGAAATAGAGGGGGCCATGGGGCCTTTTCCCACTCTACCCCCACCCCTCTTGCCAGGAAGAAAGCCAACCTCTATTTGAGCTCCTGCCCCTCCCCCAGCCTTGGATTTAAATGTGCGTCTGACTGAAACCCAGAGAGCAGTGTTTCAAAAGTCGCTGGTGTGATTCCAAATGGGTCACCCTCAGCAAACATTCCACTCTGGGCTTTCCAGAAACCACACAGCAGAGCATAAAAGTTTCCCTGCCCTCATTTTACCGACCCGCCTCTAACCACACAAGACTTGAAGTTCTGGCAGAAGAAAAGCCTTTCAGCTCATAGCACTTGACTCCATGCGTTCCAGGGGTTTCTGTAGGTTGCCTCATTTTCTGGCTTTGGGGGCTTTGTTTTGTTTTGTTTTGTTTGTTTTTTTTCCTCAGCCGAGTTCATTGATGTGTCTCGGTTAAGGGAACAGATTGCTGGCTGTCCAGACCTCGCTGGGAATGAAGACATGAGTCTATTACAAGAAGGCCAGATTTGTCTGATCTCTTGGCCACACCCCCAAGAATCAGAATCAGAGTGGCCCCTCCACCCTGGCAAGGAAATGTCACATCCTTCTCCAGCAGTGGTCATTGTTGCAGGTTTGATTGTAGAGAAATTAAGCTCAGGATAAAGAACAAATTGCCCAAGAATGTCGACCTCTCCATGAGTCTATATTAAAAAGGAGCCCTGAGGAAGAGTTGTATGTTTATCAACTATCTTTCCCTTTGTTTCAGCCTAGGAGTGGGGAACTTTGGTATGGGTTGTCTGATCCTTGTGATAAAAATAGGCACAAGATATACACTTGGGCACAAGGAATGATGGCCTATAGTAAATTCACTTCCCTGAGCATACAAATAATTTGGCTTTGTTTGCACCCACCATCTGGTGGATATTTGTCAGTGCCATTACAGTCTCCTGGCCCCCAAAACTACTCATTTTAAATAATGAATGCCAAGGGAAAGAAGAAAGTTAAGACCTATATTATCCCATTTTACTCCTTTATTTAAGTCTGGCAAATTGCAAGCCCACCCCCACCCCCCAGCTTTCTGATGTGGCTCTCAGTTTCTTTCCACCATGTTCTTCCCTGTGCCAAACAGAATTAGCAGAAAAGAAAGAAGAACCACACTTTACCCCAGCAAGTTAGGTGGTGCCCAAGCCAGTGCTGGGCAGGATTATTGCACTGCTGCTCTCAGGACCTACTAACCTGTCTGTTCAGAACACCTCAGGGAAAAGTGTACTGGAAAGAAAAAAAGAAGAGTCTGGAAATCATGCTTAATTAGTGGGAGATGATTCCTCAGGAATGTGCAGAAAGTTATTTTTCTCTCAATATGCCAGTGCTCTTGTCCAAACCTTTTTGGATGCTTATCAGAAAGAAGATTTAGGGATTTGATTCCTCCTTTAGCAAACCTCCTGGGTGGTTTCACGCCTTCCCAGACACCTATCTGCTTTGTTTTTCATTTGTTCCAAAAAAGCTATTTGTCACTCTCCTTGTGGACTATTAGTATTTTCCTACAGCTGTTGCAACTCATTTATCATAAGCAGGCCATCTCTGATCCGAATCCTTAATTGTTTAGGTCTGATGACTAAACCAATACTGAGCAGAAGAGAGTCAGGACATCTTTCTTCATTTTCTTCTACTCCTTGCTTTTGGCTCAGATTTAGTGTTACCAGTCTCTGCTCCTTCTTCACTCTTTTCTACCCGTTTGGAAATCAGTTCTCACACCTCCTGAGTTCTCCCTGCCCCTACAGTCACCCTTTGCTTCTTGTCATCACCGATTTGGGAGCTCTCCTTTCACATCCAGCAGACTTGGAAGTCCATGAATGCTGCCTATCAAGACAGGCATTAGTCACTCTGATCCTTGGGACAAACTTGAGGCTCTCTTGTTTTGGGGGTCCCAAGAATTCCAGCCCAAGGTGAAATCCTTTCAGAGTCCCTGAAATTAGAGGCTGTGAGGATAGGAGCAAAGAGGGGTCCTTGGGAACTCCATGGGCCCTTTTAATTGGATGACTGAAAGCAGAGCCCCAGCCTATGTCTCTTTAAGCATGAGGTTCATGACTAGCACCCCCACATTTCCCACAGGCTGGTGATGGCCGTGAACTTGTTTGCAGCTGAGCTTGCCCAGGTATCCTTCTGAACAGTGTTGATACCTCAGTGGGGCAGTAAGCTAGGCAGAGTTGCAGGAACCCTCCCCTCCCCCCACCAGCAGGCTGCCAGCAACACCAGGTGGGGCTGCAGGAAAAAGCCGTGTTGGGGGCTCAACATCTGTGCATTAGTTGCTGGCAGGGATCAGAAGGTCTCTTCCTGAACTGGACCTTAAGCTGCGGTTTGGATGTGAGATGGAAGGTTGTCTTATTAGAGAGCCATTCTATAAACATGTGTTGAACACCTGCCATATGTAAGATGCCTGCTCAGAGCTGGAGACAGAGAACTAGACCAAGTTCCTGCCATGGCAAAGGCTGTCTCTTTAGCTTTGGGTAAGAGTAAGATCAATTTGAAGGAAGATGACGGGGAACGGGGTCTGGAATATAGCAAAAAATAATCACTTTTATCTCTATTGCGAGTGGTTGGGTGGGGGCAGAGGAAAGGAGAGGCCTGAAAGTGGTGGGAGATTTGATATTATAAGACAGAGATGTGCCTGCACTGAATGGTTTATCCTGAGAAGCTCAGGAAGCTGGTTGTAATTAGATATATTTTTCTATTACTTAAATTGAAACTAATTAAATTCTTAATTAATGCTTCTAAACTACCTGGGGATAAGAAGTGTCCAAGAAGTTATTCTAAGTGCTAAATATTACCATGAAGTCCCAGGGAGCAGTTTGCCCACGTGTGGACTCCCTAGAACATTTGAGAAGGCTCACGCTGAGAGTGAAAGTCATTTCAAACACAACTGGTGACGTGTTTATAGGAGCTTCTTCCCCATGTTCCTCCCCACGGTGTTCCCCTTGGCCTCTGTAACAGCTCTCAGCCTTGATTTACTCTCTCCTTTGACCAAACCCTCAGATGCTTCAAGTATTGTGGGACAAGCTCATTTAGAAGAGGCATTTGCTGGGTTCCAGGCCGCTCTGTAAACTTCTAGCTTATTGAGTGCAGGCTGCAAGCAATAATGGAATGTCCTTTGCAGGGTGCATTGTCCTCTTTAAAGCTCTAGAAGTTATAAAAGCACTGAAAAAACTGCAGTGGGAGGCAACCAGGCCAACAGGAAGCTCTGCAGAACTTCCATCCAATTGCCACAACCTGCGCCCCTGCCTCTTGAAGAAGTTGTCGGGCTGGTGGTGCCTGCTCCACACTCCCATCTGTTCCCCTGTCTTGCTCACAGTAATCACCAAGGCAGGCACTTACTGACAAACAGCACATGAGTTTTGTAGCAGAAATGATCTCTCAAACTAGGTGCATGGTTCAGAGACAAATCAAAGACTTTCTTTGGAACTCCTAGGAAGTCCTTGGAAGTTTGATTGGAAGGTCTTGCTGTTCTGAAAGAGTAAGGAGCATTTTATTAAGTCGTTATCTGGCAGGTGATGTCTCTTAGATTCTAGCAGAGAGGATATTTCATATCTGGGACAATTTTCAATGTCTTTCTTTTTTTCATTATGCAGCTGTTCACATCTGGCAGCCCTCCCCTTATGTGGAATTATTTTCCTATCCCTTGATAAGATCCTTGGCTGATCCTACACATTAATCTGCAATGACCTAAGCCAGCTAATGACAGATGCAAACTCCCCTGAGCCTTCTCTTTTTTATTATACCCACTTGGTAGTCATGTTTGGAAACAATTATTAGTTATTTACATAAGTGTATTCAGAGAATGAGTATCTTTGGAAAAATGAATTTATTCATGTTAGTGGATAGAAGACTACATTATTGAATCACTTAGAAACCTATAAGCAAAAAACTTATTGGAAAGCTAAACTCCAAAGAAAGTCTACAGATTTCATCTTAGAATGCATTTGGTTTTCTGATGTTTATATATTGTCAACTTGGAATACATACTTTTAATCTACAATTCAGAAATGTATAGGATATAATCAACTATATTTTAAAAGGAAAGAAGTTTTATAGATTACCCAGCATAGTAATCTTCAACCCTGGCTGCACATTAGTAAATCTGGGGGCCTTTTAAAAGTGCCGATGTGGAAAGCCGGGATGGCTCAGTGGGTTAAGTGCTCACTTTGCAGCCCCAGGGACCGAGGATCGAATCCCGGCCCTGGCCCATGTGGACCCATGTGCTAAACTGGGGAGTTCCCCCAGTTCGGTTCTCACCGGGGTGAGACCCCGGCCCAGTTCCTGCCCTGTGCAGCCCCACTCCCACCTGTGGAATGAAACTATGTGGAAAAATGAATGATGTGCAACTGTGGAGACTGTTCTGGGCCCTCCCCCTTCTCTCTCTGTCTCTGTCTCTGTCTCTCTCTGTCAAAAAAACAATAAAAGTGATTCTTTAAAAAAAAGAAAAAAAGTGCCTATGCCTGGGCTTCACCCTGAGTTTCTTAATTAACTGCTCTGGGCGGCCACATGGAAGGTCCCAGGCAATCAGTGAGAATTCATGTGCATGGTAAGCTGTCTTTTCTCATATTTAACAGGGTTTTGGGGGGAAGCCAGAATTGCTCAGTGGGTTAAGCACTCACTTTGCAGCCCCAGGGACCGAGGCTCGAATCCTGGCCCCGGCCCGTGCAGACCCATATGCTGAACTGGGGAGTGCCTCCAGTTTGGTTCTTACCGGGTTGAGACCCCAGCCCAGTTCCTGCCCTGTGCAGCCCTGCACCCACCTGTGGAATGAAACTATATGGAAAAACCAATGATGTGCAACTATGGAGATGGCTTTGGGCCTTCCCCCTTCTCTCTGTATCTCTCTCTCTCTGTCAAAAACAATAAAAATAAATCTTTAACAGGATTTTTTACCTACCCAGTGAACTCCACCTAAAATAGCAGAATTGTTCTCTTCACAGGAAGGTAAAACAGTTCTGCATGGTGGCCCTGAAGGCAAGTGTGTAGCAACCAGAGACGGCTGCAGCCAACGCCCAGGGGCACCTCCCCAGCAGGGGCCTGGGCAGGTGGCATAGTTGGCTGAGCCTAGAGCCCTCCCCTCCCTGTCCTGTTAGGACCCCGGACTTGAAGTTGCAAGGCCTGAAGACAGTCCCTGCCCCATTCTTTCTTCTCTGAGGGGCCTTGGTTAATACACATGACCTCTCTGGGCTTCAGCTTCCTCATCTGGAGAATGAGGAAAGTCATGCCTTACCAGACTTGTGAGAATAAATTACGGCACAATGGGTAGGTTTTGTCTCTGGTGCAGCCTGATGAAACTATCAAGTTTTTTTTTACTGTGGACAGTGTACCACTGAGGGGCACCCTGAATCCTGAGCCCATCTCCTCAGTGTTCCAACCAAACCCCTGCCTCAGGCTGGACTCCTGAGAGGGCGTTTTAGGGCAGAAGCTCTTGAGTGCCCAGTATGTTGTACCAGGGCCAGGAGCAGAAAAGGCATCCATCATCAGTGTGTGCCCTGGAAAATCAGTATCTGAAACACTAGGAGCTTGCCTGTAAAATTAGGCCCTGACTGCAGTGTAAGGCAGTCTTCTCATTTTGCAGAATATTCTTCCCAGCAGATAATCTAAGGGGCGGTGGGACAGTGCAAATGACAGGCAGTGTAGTGGTGACTCTAATTCCAGCTGTTTGGCCTTGTGCAGGTTAGTGCCCTCATCTGTGCCTCAGTTTCCTATGCAGTGGGGTTAATGGTGGCACCTACTTGCCAAGTTGTAAGAATGAACCGGTTAATGTGCACTAAGCTTGGAACCCAAGTTCAAGGTGCTGGTGTCCAGTAATGTGGGCAGGTTGGCTGCTGCAGCAGGGGGCCTAACCCATGTCCCTCCCCACCCCCAGTGCCTAGCCCCGCCTGTAACGGCTTTGACAGCACCCTTCCAAGGCCTGGCCGGGTGCCGCTCAGAAAGGAGGTCTGCTTCATCGCTACCGTTCGCCTGGCAACACCACAGTTCTTAAAGGCAAGTACCTGGGAGAGAATGGATCCTGTGGCACTGTTATAGTCGAGTCCCATTTAGTTATAGTAAATGCATCGTCTTTATGAGAAAGAATAAAATTCCAATGATGTTGTCGCTGACTGAAAATTTTCACCCTCTGGTTTCTGTACCTGTGACAGCCCACATGCTCTCTCCCCTCACTCCGGTTTCCTACGAGCTGTTTTGTTTGAAGGCAGCATCGGTGGCTCATCAACCTATGGAGCTGCTGCTTTCAAACTCTGTACCTTCCTACCTTTCACACCAACATTAACACCACTCTGGATAGGCAGAGAGAACGGAGTGTCAAACTGAGGGTTTGTCTGAATTATCTCATCTGTGATTGCTCTAACTCTATGGCATGAATGTTGAGTTACATTTGCAACTCAAATGCAGATGAAAAGCCATTTTCTCCATGTTTACCACACTTCAAGATAATGGGAAGGGAGTGGTGAGACATTTTGGCTCCAAGTTATTTTTTCCCAGCTTGTGAAATAAGTATCAGCTAATCCCGAAATTAGCCACAGATGATGAATAACAGTCACTCCGACTTGAAGACTTGCTCTAAATGATTTTAACTTCTGTTACCCACCAGACTTTCTTGAACAACCCTCTGTTAACATCTGGCACCCCAAGCAACATTTTTTCCCCTTCTAACACAGGAAATGTGCGTAGTGGATGAACCTTTGGAGGAATTCACTTCAAGGCATAGCTTGGAATGGAAATTTTTATTTCTCGATCACAGGTATGTGAAAAGGAAAACCTATCTGGGTCGGGCTCTTTTCAAATATTTGTTTGCATGAGACATGCTCTCCTTGGGAAAGAAATGCCAGGCCTGGTCCCTTGGAGAAGGGCTCTCTGGCAAAAGGAAAAGTGGTACCCAGCTGAAGGAACTGTATTTGTCGCGTCATGGATACGTTCTGTTTTGGGGTCAGACCATCTCAGGAGAGCCAGGCACTGCAGCCTGGGGACAAGTTTGACAGATAGTCCACCCTAACCCTCCACCCCACTGGGAACCCTCATCTTATTCCTTTCAACATCCTTTTGTCTCCTTAGCCCAATCCTCTTTCTTTTTTGTGTGTGACATTTTTCAGTTTCAAAACGAGTCATCTCCCCTCCCCACCCTTTCATTTTTTATTACATTTTGGGGTTAGGCTGACCCAATCTTTAGCTGTTTTTCATTATTCAGTAGTGATAAAATTTGTTATTACTTGGGCCAGGTTATGCCACGGGAACGGAGTGTCTAAATGCCAGAAAAAATTGGAGTACTTTGGAAAACACAGCCTCACTGGGTTTGACCATGGCAATGTTACTTCCCTGCCTTTGTTCTTGAGAAACGAGGCCTCTGTGATGATCATTAAATATGCAAACTGTGGCTTCCGCTGGAGTCCTCTCTGATGAATTGTCCTGTGTCCTTGTCAGGGCCCCTCCAATCATAGGATACCTGCCTTTTGAGGTTTTGGGCACCTCAGGCTACGACTACTACCACATTGACGACTTGGAGCTCCTGGCCAGGTGCCACCAGCACTGTGAGTACCACTAGCCCAGCCCCAGCGCCCAGGGGCCTCCAGCTCTGTCCTCAGAGCCCCAACAGCAGGGCTCTTAGCCTGCAAGTCTGCATATGACTTGGTTTCTCTCTGAGGCGGAAGACTTTGTCATCTTGGGCATGACCCCAGAGTGTCATGGAAGTCCTTGCCTGTTGTATTTTCACCCTGAACTGACTTTGCTCTGACTAACCCACCCCTTGCATCTTCCCAGTACCCCTCAGATATGCAAGTGATTTCACTTTAAGAAACTTCAAGGGTGCCGGTGACTTTTTAAAAGGGTACAATGAATTTCAAAACCAAAGCACTGAATTCACATACTAACTGTTCTTTAGTCGGCAGACCTATATTGGTCACACACTTCAGGCCAGATGCTCAGCTAGGCCCAGGACATAAAGATGATCGGGCTCTTTCTACAGGGCAGCAAAGTCTGATGGGAATGCAGAACTAGGTAACTCTATAGGATGTTGTCAGTGCTTTGAAGAACAGGTGCACAAGATATTGGGGACTCACCCAGCTGGGGGAGGCGAGCACCTGGCAAAGCTATTGGGGGCAGGACCTCTGATGTGGGGGAGGGAGAATTACAAGCATGTCTGGGGCACTTAGCAGGAGGAGTCAGGAACTAACCATTTAAGGCCGTATTTTCAGTGCCGAGTCCTTCCTTTGAACCAGAACGCCTGTACCAACATCGACCTATGGATTCTGATCCGTGGCCTGACTGCCAACACTGCATTTGGATAGATGCCTTGTCTGTAGTGCCCATTGTAATGTTCTCTTCTCTGTTGTCTTTGCGGGAGGAACAACAGGCTTCAGTTTTATCAGGACCTGCTGTTAGAATTTAAGGCAGGCATATGCAACCTGCAGCCCAGGACAGCTTTGACTGAGTCCTAACACAAATTCTTAAAACAATATGAGATGTTTTTTGTGACCTTTTTTTTAGCTCATCAGCTATCGTTAGTATTAGTGTATTTTATGTGTGGCCCAAGACAGTTCTTTCAGTGTGGCTCAGGGAAGCCAAAAGTTGGACACTGCTGGTTTGGACCCTCTCCCATGTGGTAGGAAGATGAATACCTCATTCTAATGAAAACCCAGTGTGAGAATCTATCTGCATCTGCCCTTATTTGAGGAGTTGTTTTTAAAGCTTTTGAGTGTTTGGGAAAGCGCTGGGATTGTTCACCCATTGTTTAAGAATTCATTATCTTTTACCATTATCGTGGTAGTCACTTAAAATACAGCACCAACTGGGGAAATAAACAATGCTTGGTATTTTGAAAGCTTATATTTTTAACAGTAACTTCTAGGGAAAAGATCATTTTCATATTAACGTTCATTATATGCAGGCTCTATTTTCTATCAACAGTGATGCAGTTTGGCAAAGGGAAGTCTTGCTGCTACCGGTTTCTGACCAAAGGCCAGCAGTGGATTTGGCTGCAGACCCATTACTACATCACCTACCACCAGTGGAATTCCAAGCCCGAGTTCATTGTGTGCACACACTCGGTGGTCAGGTGTGTGAGGGCTGGGGGCTGGGATGGGCGACACCCCAACAGGTCGGTCAGAGCCTCACCACCTCAGGCAGTCCCAGCTTCTGAGGACCAAGCCCAGGGCTTGAGCTCTTCTGCTGGGCCTAGGCTACATGCTGCAGGGAACAGAAAGATCATCAGAACTCAGAGTTTTCTGAGTGCTCAGCCAGCCCCCTCTGAAGCCTCATGAGCTGTTTCAGGCTGCCAGGATATTATTGTACTTGGAAGTTACTGCTTCACTGACCTACTTACATATTTTCCCTTCATCTCTATCCATCCCCCAGACTTCCCTTCTCTCTGTTTTGAGAAGAAATGAAAATGTTGCCTCTGAATAACTCAAACGTATAGTCCCCTTCATTTTTAATGCTTTAAAAACCCCTACTGGCAACTGAGGTTATGTTGGGGAAAGAGCCAGGAGGCCAGTGGGCAAAGGTTCCTGGCAGTTCCTGGGGGTCTTAGGATGTCCCCAGCCCAGAGAGAGGGAGCAGGGCTTCCAAGGGAGGCAGCATATCCAGCATCTCAGAGACTCTGCCTATGTAGGGTCACAGGTCCCAAAAGTATAGGATAAATGTCATTCTTTTTTTCCCCTGACTACAGAAATTTTAAGAACATAAATCTATTTTAAACTGTTCTAGAGAAGAGCATTTGAAGAGAGCAGAGAAAGAAAGGTTCAAAGAACTGCATTTTATACATATTCATCGTGGATGGATGGATGCATGGATAGATGGTGATATGATAGATAGATAGATAGATAGATAGATAGATAGATAGATAGATAGATAGATAGATAGATAGATAGATGATCGACAGTATAGATACTATACATACATATTGAGATTATGTTATATATTATAACATAACAAATAGATGATGATAGGTAGATAATAGATGGATAGGTTGATGGATAGAGAGACATATAGATACCATGCATACATGCTGCATTTTATGCGAGTATATACATAATAGATAGATAGACAGATGATAGATAAGCATGCATACAGATACTACACATATATACTGCACTGTGTATATGCACATAACAGATAGATGATAGGTAGGTAAGTTGGTTGACAGATAGATGGCTAGATACTGGACATATACACATGCCTAAATATAGTCAACAAGTGGGATCATTCTTCTTTAGTAAGTGGGGAGAGAGGAGAAATGCTGTTTTTCTTGGCCCATGAGCCTGCTCATCACACTGCACGCCCATTCTCAGGAACTTGATCTTCACTTCGCAGCTCACCTTTGGGCACGTCAGCAGCCAGTGGTTTCAGCAGCCAGTGGTTTCTGATTCCATGGCCAGTCCTCCCCACTGCTACCCAGCCTGGGCCTTTGCCAGAGGGGCCCTTTGCCCCCAGGGAAGGCTGGACACCATCAATACCTTGTTCTTCAGACCCTGTTCTTCCTCTTCATCTTCTACCTCCCAAATCTTATAAAGAAACGCTCAGAAAAAGCAGGAAGCTAACAGAGTGAATAAATTGGGTAACAAAGCATACTGGAGACCCAAGACCCTGCCCAAATCCCTCACCCAGCCCCCATCTCCACCCAGGGGAAGGCCGTGGCTGACCACACGGAAATGACTTATACACCGTAGTTAAAACGTGTGTCCATACACAAATCGACAGTCTGAGTCTGGCTAATGCTAGGTTTGTTTGAGAGAAAACTTTTTGAAGGTTGTGATTACTAAAAATGTTACATGTCACTTCTCCATATGCATAGTCCAGACTGAGTAGGTTTAAGAAAGCACCCTAATTGTTTGAAGGCTGACGCTTTCCTATAGATGAAAATACATTTTTAAAGACAGTTATTTTTGGAGGCTTCACAGGAGAGGGGAGGAGATAAATACATGAAAGGAGAATAAAAACATCCTAGAAAAGAAGATAATTCTGAATGTCATATTAGAAGCCACTGCAGTGGAACTTAGGCACAGAATGAAGGTCCCTTCTCAGACAAGTCCCCTTTAAGGTGACTCTCCTGGGTGGCCATTATATAGGGGCCCTCTTTGCTGTTGCCATCCTGGACCATCCCATCTCCAGCTGTGGTCTCTTGATTTCCTGATCAGTTATGCAGATGTCCAGGTGGAAAGGAGACAGGAGCTGGCTTTGGAAGACCCGTCATCTGAAACCATCCACCCCTCAGCACTAAAGGTATGCTGATCCCCGCCAGGTGAGACAAGGCAAGTTTGACTAAGAAGAATCTTCTATAAGTTGTCATTACAAAAATAGTCATAATAAATGAGCAGGTCCTATTTATGGAACTCTTGCTGTTCTCAGTATTATTCAATGTGGTTCCTGGGTATTTGCTTATTTACCACCATGGCATTCTTAGAAGGCAGGTACTGTCATTGCCCTGGCTTTTCAGATTAGGCACAACAGCACTGAGAATTAGCTAACATACCCAAGGGCGCTGAGGGTTAAACCTCGCAGAGCTGGACTAGAAATAGCCTCGGCTCAAAGCATGGTTTGGATTTTCTGGCCTTACAAGTGTGGTTATCAGAAGTCCACTTTGTATCTCTCTTACAGATAAAAAACTGGAGGGGTCATTCCATCATCCCATTGAGTTTGTGGAATAATTCAAGGATCCCTGTCCTTCCCTTGGCCTCACTGCTGCGGCACTCTCCAGGACAGGGCACCCTCTATGTCATCAGTGGCAAAGGGGGACCTCCTATTTCTGTTTGGGGTCTTAGTTAACAGTCATGCTAGAGCCAGCTTCGTGTCAGGGAGCTCTTCTATTGGGAGATACAAGGGCTGTTCGGAGAGTATCCAGCCATGTAATGTGAAAAATAGAGGCATTTATGGCTGTTTTTTTTCCAGACAGCCCTTGTATTTCTCTTCATGAAGTCCGTACCTCTTCTCCTGCACTCACCTGAGGTGTTGGGTCCCCTCTGGCCAGGATTCTCCCATCTCTGCAACTTGCAAGTAGACCAGAGCCCTGTTCCTCAATGGCCATTTTTCAAATAGATACACATTTTGGGAGAAAAAAAGGAGAGAGAGAAAGCAAGAAAGAGAGGAAGTGTTGTAGTTCAGCAAAAACGAAGAAGCTATTGACAAAGATCCACCATTGTTTTATCTCCCACTAAGAGAGAGAAAATGCTGCCAGCCACTCTGTGAAATAAGGACTTCTTTCATCAGTTAAAGAACACATCCTAATTTCAGATATGTCAAAATGTGGGTGGGAAGTGCCTCTTAGAATTGTTGAAATATGGCTCAAGTTTCAGGCTGCCCAGTGACCTAGAATCCAGTCATTGGCTGTGGCTGATGCCACAGCAGTGGCCCAACAAAGGCATCTGTGGTCCATCGAGGACCGAGCTCTGAGGGAAGAAGGAGAAATCGTCTCTAAGACCAGAGAGCCGCCAGCATCTTTGCAGAGTCTCCGTAGCTGGCCGTTACATGAGCTGCACTGTAGGGTGATTCATCACCAGTA
The DNA here is from genome assembly GCA_004027555.1 of Craseonycteris thonglongyai. NCBI lineage: Eukaryota > Metazoa > Chordata > Mammalia > Chiroptera > Craseonycteridae > Craseonycteris > Craseonycteris thonglongyai. The sequence continues at coordinate 70,004 of PVKE010000276.1, read as the reverse complement.
TCCTGATATGACACACCTGTCACTGTTTATGGAGCTGTTTATTAGCCAGCTTTGTCACATAAAGCATCATGTATCATGTCCAAGAATGGAATGAAGCCATTTACAGGCAGGCATTAGGCACACCGTACATAACAGCTGAAGAAAAGGCTTAATGTGTGTCATTCAGTCTGAAATCCATTATTGACTTTCTGATCCTGTAGGAATTCCAGAGCGCAGTGGAACTTCTCATAAGCATGCACATATGTATATAAACACACAAACACAAGCTCAGGCTGCCAGGTTCTGAGGCCTCTTTTAAAGGAAAAGCTCCAGGACAGTGCTTTCAAACCACCAGGTAGTGGCCCACTTGGTCGCCTCACGCCGACTCTGTCACTGACCAATGCATTTGTAGATGGCAGATTGCCGTGCTTGGGTGTGATGGGGGATGACATCAAATGCTAAAGAAGTTTCTCGGTGCTTACTCTCACTTCCTGTTCTTACTTTCCTGAAGACCAGAGCACACAATTCACACATGGCAGAAAGCCTGGGATCCCGCAGTCCCAGGGGCTCTGATCAGGGCGAAGAGACTATGACAGCATAGACACCTAGCACATCTGCTGCTTATAGGCTACACGCCTCTCGAAGGTTATGTTTATGGAGATGTATAAACATTCCACCGGAATGGGTTTGGAATTATCCCAAACAGCTACAGTTACCCTCGAAATGTTTCTATGCATTTAGAGGAAAACTAAAGTCACGTAATTCATTCCCGTCATCTCGATGCCAAAATGGGGACTGAGTGTGTTCATGTGTTTCAGGACAAGGGCTCAAGCCTGGAACCTCAGCAGCACTTTAATGCACTTGATGTGGGCACCTCGGGCCTTAACACAAGTCACTCGCCATCAGCTTCCTCAAGAAGTTCTCACAAATCCTCGCACACGGCCTTGTCAGAATCCACCTGTGAGTGTGATGCTGCGGATGGGTACAGGGGTGGTGCCCTGTAGGGTGTGGGGAGCAGAGCTCCACAAAGGGCCCCAGGCTGAGTAGAGTGAGGGCCAACATCCCCTGTCAGGGAAGTTGCTGTCGGCTCACACACCTTGCTTCCTCGCCCACTGGCTTCCTGCCTGTTGCCTCTCCACGCTCTGGTTCCACCTCTGCTGCACGAAGCATACATAACCCAGGTGACACACAGGACAGATAACCAGGCTAGGTGTTAGTGACTCTGGTAAGGTGAGTGGCTAAAGCCAAGGGTGGACATGAGGTTTGGGGGTCGTCTGCTATCACCCACCTGATCCCAGACCAAGGTGGAGTCTGGCAGGAGTTAGTGGCTCAGAGATCCCAGTTTGTCCCTTGTTTCATGCACACCAGAGTCAGGTCCCTTCTTGGTAAGACAGCTGCTGAAGACGCGTGGGTCAGGAAGGTGATCTGTTGCTTTCTTCCAGCCACTCCGAGCAAGCTGATGGCAGAGGCCAGCAGCACAGCTGTGCCGAGATTGGCCACCCTGCCTCAAGAGCTGCCTGTGCTGGGGCTCAGCCAGGCAGCCACGATGCCGGTACGTGTGTGACCCCAGACTGCTCGCCCAGCGCATGCCACACTGTGCCAGGCCTGCAAGGCCACTGGATGGTGTGCCACCCCTCCCCTGAGAACCAGTTCTACTTAGAGACAAAGCACAGGGCGGCCAGTGTGGGTGGGAAACCAGGTAATTTCATTGGTGACTAATTTTAAACATTTCCATGCCCAAATTAACATGACTATGTATTCCTAAAATGCAAAATCCAAATGAGTTTTGAAGATAAAGCTCAAAACTTCAAACCTGGGGTCATAGCCACAGAGCCTCCCAGAAGGGTGGGGAGGGGCAGGGGGCAGGCATGATTAGGACCCTCCCATTTTGGATCACATTTCAACTGCAGTGACTATGTTTGTGAAACTTACTTATCAACAAAACTGTGCCTCTGCATCTGCCAGGCAGAATCCCTGGTACCTGTCAGACCTCTCCAGAAGCTCAGGCGGTGAGTGGCCTCTTAGAAAGCACACTGGCTGTCTGCAAAATCACTGCTGTACAGTAGTCTGCCACCACGTAACGAACCACACCGAACTCAGAGGCATAAAGCAACAGTCCCTTTTCAAGGTCATGGATTCTGGGTCAGGAGTTCAGAAAGGGCACGCTGGGGATGGCTGCTCTCTGCTGCATGGCGCTGGAGGCCTGGGGAACCAATGTGCTGGGTGTGTGTGCACTCACCTGGCAGGGTCGGCTGAAGGCTGGGCCCAGCTGAGACCGGCTACTGTTGACATGCAGGGGCCTCTCCACGCGCCGGCCTCTCCTGGCAGAACTGGGTTCTAAGAGCAAACCTCTGGAGAGGGACCTTTCCACTAGAGCCAGGCAGAAGCTGCACGGCCTCCCGTGTCCTCACCTTGGAAGTGCCACAGCACCACCTCTGCTGTACCTCTTGACCTCTTGGTCAAAGCAGTCACACACTCCCCCAAAGAGAGGGACGTAGACCTCCAGGTGGGAGAAATGTCATGAATTTGGGGGCCCACACCAGACAGCTACCAAATACCTCATACCTATTCCTCGCTGACATTTTGGAGCTGGGAGTCAATGTGCCACCTTCCTTCTTGCTTGTCACCATGAAAGTTACGCACAGGCTGCTTGAAAAGCTTGGGTGGGGAAGCCGGGATGGCTCAGTGGGTTAAGTGCTCACTTTGCAGCCCCGGGCACGGAGGATCGAATCCTGGCCCCGTCCCGTGCGGACCCATAGGCTGAACTGGGGAGTGCCCCCAGTTCAATTCTCACCGGGGTGAGACCCCTGCCCAGTTCCTGCCCTGTGCAGCCCCATGTCCGCCTGTGGAGTGAAACTATGTGGAAAAACCAATGATGTGCAACTATGGAGACTGTTCTAGGCCCTCCCCCTTCTCTCTGTCTCTATCTCTCACTCTCTGTCAAAAAACAAAGAAAAGCTTGAGTGACATGTTTTATTTTCAAATAGAAAGCAACAAAGACCCCTTTTTTCTCTCCAGCCACTTGTAGACAGGCCAGTAAGCTATGACTGCCATTCTGCCACACGGGCTGTCCACTAGAACACTTTCTACCACCAGTAGCCTCACAGTTCTTCCCAAACCAGTCTCTGGTGTAGCCCTGGGCCTGAGACTTCTCTCTCAAAACTAAGCCTCCAGTTGTCATTTTCTCCTCATGTCCCAGGGGTGTGGGCGGGCACTTCCCGTTTGGGCTGCTTTTCGTAGTCCCTAGGGGCAGGGGGCACTTTCAGAATAACTTCTGAAGAACCCTTTTACTTTACTTTTAAAAACTCTAAAGAGCCCATGAGGCTGAGGATTTCGTCTCTTGTTCTCACACATTTTCTCCCTGACTATCTGAGTGATTAGGGAACATGGCGTTCACTCCCCTGGCTTCCCAGGAGTCTAGCAGATTCCAGGCAGAGTCTGGCGAACTGCACCAGTATTCCCTGCCCACTGAGTCCACAGACACAGATGTGTGTAGTGTGTCTGCCCACTTGCCTTACAGTGGGGCAGAAGGGCAAGGACCACATGCGAAGCCAGCACTGGTTAGAAGTGCAACCCCCTTCATACTGCTTGTGACGCTGCTAAGAATGTATCAGTTCAGGAGAGCAACCAGGAGGCAAGGGAGGGGGAGTGGCACAGAGGTGCCAGGCTCTGGCAGGGAGCAGTGGCTTTGTAGAGGCATCACGTGACCCCAGAACCTTGCTCAAGGACCGCCTACACGCTGCACCAGCCTACAACCCCACCTTTGCCCACGGAACACAGGCCTGTACCTCGCAGAAGTGAGCTCTTCATTCTAGTGTAGAAGGCCTCCTTTAAGCCAGGAAACCCAGCTGCCGGTAACAGCCCAGAGCAGCGTCTGGTAACAGCCCCTCTCTCCCCAGGCCTCCCTGCCCGCCCTGTTGTCCTGTGACCTCGCACAACAACTCCTGCCTCAGACCGTTTTGCAGAACCCACCTGTCCCCGTGGCACAGGTGAGTCTGGGGCCGGGGGAAGAGGGCCAGGCAGGGGAACCTCCGCAGCACACAGCGCGTGGTGTCCTCCTGAGCATTTGGGAGCATTGGTGCCGACGTGTGTCATGCACTCAGGTACCAAGCCGAGGCCCCCGAAGAGGGACTGTTCTCCCAATGTGCAAGTAGGACACAATGAGCCCCGGACTTCGTTTCTATGCCTGTCCCCTTGGCCATTCTTGTCTTCTCCAGAGACGTTCTCCCTGCTCTTTTCTTCAGTGTCTGATTCTCGATCTTTTTAAGAGTCTTTGCTCATCTCTCTGCCACTTTTCCATGTTCCTCTCTTCTTTTTCAACTCCAAATTGCTCATGATATTTTAGAAAGGAAAAGAATTAGGCCCATGTCATAGGAAGACACTGAAAGGATCTAAAAGCTATAAGGCCAGTACTGTAAATGTCACATTTATTTTTTAAAATGGGGGGTTGGTGGGGGTCATGGCTTTGTTGAGTAATTCCTTCCTTGTTTCAACAGCATTCAGTGAGTTACTGTTTGGGTCACTCTGCGCGGGAGTGTGAGCGGCGTAGCAATGTCTATAATACGGCCCTTGTTCTTTGCACTCAGAGTTTAAGTAGAATTGGGCATATAAACAGAAAGTGTGATGGCAGGGCTGTGTTTCTAGAGAACCAGTAAGAAAATGTTCTGCCTAGGAAGTCCATGTGGCTTCCCAGAGCGGGGGCCACCTGCGCTGCGCCTGGAAGTACGGGTAGGAGGTTGCCAGATACAGAGGCGGAGGGTCAGCAGGGAAGAGCGACCCAGGGATGTGCTTCAGCAGCGAGGCTGGAAACTGTCTGATGTGCTTGAGGCCTGGCATGACGTTGGACAAATGTCCCATAACAGTGGTCTCAAACGTGTTTCTGGAATAAGAAAGACACGTGCTAGCTTTGAGTAAAGATATGGAAGCTACTCATTCAAAGTCATCTAATTAAAATTGTCTGTTTTTATTCTCATTAGGGGAAAGAAAGAAAAAAAAGAATTTTTCTTCTAGTCAAATTTCCAGGCATGTTTGGTATGAAATTAGTAACTTTTTCAATCCAAGGGCACATGAAATGAGAATTCCTTTAACTTCTGCATCTTACATAGTAAAGAATTTCTTGTTTTGTAATACATAATGGTGTGATTAAGGCCCTTCCTGGATTCTAATTTTAATATTAACAGTTCTCAGTCTATTGAGGTATTATACTTAATAATAACTATATTCTTTAAGACATTCTTGCATAAGGATGCCAGGATAGCTCAGTGATTAAGCACTTGCCTTGCAATTACGAAGTCCGGGGTTCAATTCCCTGCCCCAGCCCATGCAAACCCATATGCTGAACTGCAGCGCAACTGGTAACCACCGGGATGGCTCAGTGGTGAAGGTTCTCCCCTCCCATGCAGGAGGTCCCTGGTTTGGTTTCCGTCCCATGTGCACCCACATCTACCTGTGTGAAATGAAACCATGTCACAACTAATATACAACTATGAAGACTGCTCTGGGCCCTCCCCCCTTCTCTCTCTCTCTCTCTCCCTCACACACACACACACTCACTCTCACCCTCACCTTCTCTCAAACAATAAAAAAAACGACATTCTTGCATAGTGCTGACCTTTCAAGTCAGAGCTTTCTTCTCATACCTACCCCATGTGAAGGAACAAGTTTTCTCTTACTTTTCTCTCTTTTCCCTCACTGATGTTATCACTGTAGCACCTTGTCAAGGAAAGGGAGGAAAAAAATAAAATCCAAACTCTGGCTAATGGCTATCTGTGTAACTGGTGATTTTGTTTCATGCTGTTTCTTTCTTTTTAAAGATTTATCTTATTGTTTTTGACAGACAGAGACAGAAACAGAGAGAAGGGGGAGGGCCCAGAACAGTCACCATAGTTGTTCGACATCAATTTTCAACATAGTTTCATTCCACACAGGTGGGTGGGGGCCACACAGGGTGGGAACTGGGCAGGGACCTCCCACATGGGTGACACACCACCATGAGCTGGGGGCTGAACCAGGGGCCTCCCACATGGGCAGCTCACCCCAGTTCAGCATATGAGTCTGCACAGGCAGGGGCCGGGATTTGATCCTCAGACCCAGGAGCTGCAAAGCAAGCATTTAACCCGCTGAGTCATCCCAGCTTCCCCCATGCTGTGTTTCTAAAATATCTCTACGATTAGATCTATCAAAAAGGCCACGATCATGAATATAATGCCTGGGCATCCTGGATGCCCTGAGAAAGTAAGAATCATGCTAGAAGTACATAACTGTTGTGAAGCACAGTGCTGGTCCCCTGAGGACTGCCCAGCCCCTCAACCCAGAGGGTCTCCAGTGGACGTGGTAGGACTGTTCCCGAAGGTGTCCTCATTTGGTGGAACTCACCACGGAAGCTCTTACGTTTTGTTTTGTTTTAAGTGTCTGGTCTAGGTTGTTTTATTTCTCAACCAAATATTCTTTCAAAATCCCAGTTGAGTGCTTTGATTACGTACATTCTGATGAAGATTTTATACAGTTTGGTCTAGCATAGGTGTTTCTAAACTCACCTCCCATCCCATGATCCCCTCTCTGTGGCTTTCCTGCAAGGAGGGAACCTTGTGTCAGGGTAGATAGGTAGTCACTGGGAGCAGGGATCACCTGCAAGACTTTCCTGAAGCCAGCCTCTGTCCCAGAGAGGGATTTAGACATGAAGGAAGAGGAGACAGTGTGCTTGGCAAAGCAGATATTGATGCCCCTCCTACAAGGTCACCCTCTCCTCCTTAGTTCTTTTTTGCATGGGTTTCTGAGATGTGCAAAGCCACGGGTGAGCCGAGGGAACAGGCGGGAGGGTGACAGGCCTCCGTGGCCCCAGGATGGCCAGTATGGAGAGCAGGGCTCCTACGAAAAACCTTCACATTCAAATTCATTCAGGAATTGCTATAGAAGAACCCTGCTCTCTAGGATAAGATTTAAGATAATGATAGGATCCCCAATTGCCTGTGAAGTTGTCACATGCAAATTGTTACAACCTAGATGAGAGGGGGGAAAAAGGGATAGGGTCTTCAATGCCCTGTTTTTGACAGTCATCTCCAAAACCATTTGTCCCTCTGACCAAATTTGGAATATCAGTCTGTAAGCATTTGCTTATAAAAACATGTGGCGGTTCTGTGGCCCTTCCAGATTCCAGTGTAGTGAATTTGGGCCGCAGATCCTGGTGGGCCTCAGGAAAGCTCCCAGGGACCCCTGGCACCTCCAGCCCTGATCCACAGCCCCTGCTCACTGCCGAACTCACCAGCTGGGGGTCACTCACGAGGGACACGGGAAAGGGTGGAGGGGGACAGCGATGAAAGTGGGCAGGGCCGCTCAGAGCAGCAGCCCCCTCTGTGTGGGAGGTGGGAGTAACTCATCTGGTGCGTTTCTGATTCCACCTTGCAGTTCCCGGCACAGTTCAGCATGTTCCAGACCATCAAAGACCAGCTGGAGCAGCGGACACGCGTCCTGCAAGCCAACATCCGGTGGCAGCAGGAGGAGCTGCACAAGATCCAGGAGCAGCTCTGCCTGGTGCAGGACTCTGGCTCCCAGGTGATGCTCCCACCGGGCCACTGGTCCAGCGTGTTCTGCCCACCCCAGCTCCATGACATGCCGGTTCCACCCTCTCAGTCCCTCTGAAGGGCCTGAATGAGCCCTGCTTCCTAAGAATATGGAAAGTGCCACAGAAGAAGCGCTAGGAATGAAAGCCACCTCCTCCGTCCCCATCTCCAGCCAGACATGCGATTTGCATGACGTCCTTGTCATTGCACGTGTTGGCTGCCCCACCTGCATTTTCACTCCTGGGTTTGGTGGCAGGTTGCCCTGTCCTGATGCCAGCCTCCATCCTATGGGGTTATAAGCTCCAGCCCCTGTGTGATGCCACTTTCCTAGCACCCGACCCAAGCTGCTTCTGCTTCCTCTCGTCCAAAGCACGGATGGAGGGAGATCAGGGAAGTGATGGCATCTGCACCTGGATGGGGACAGCAGTGGGAGCTGGGGGCCTGGCGCTCAGCATGCTGGCACCTCCAGGGCACCCCTATTCGTAGCATGCCTGTGGGGGTACCCTGCATGTTCTGACAGCAGCAGCTTTTCACTGTGACCCCCAGTTGCCACTTTGAATCCTTTTGAGAGTTCTGTCTTGGAGGAAAATCTTTATATGTTGGATCTCTTTCAAGGATAAGTTATTTTTACCAAGTGTCACTTATGTCAATCCAGGACTGGTTTTCTTCCAAAGTGCATTCTTTGGACCAGCCTTTAATTGTAAAGGTAATTCTAGCTGACCTCAGAGTCTGCCTGACAGCTGTAATTCTTTGCACCTGCTTAGCAGAGACAGAAGGAAGCAGAGAGACCCCCGGGACAAATGACTGCAGCACTGTCCTGCCCCCGCAGCCCACCTGTCCACACAGGCCCTCCCCAAGCCACACAGCTCCTGAAGTGCAGGGACACCCTGATGGGTAGGCCTTGTGTGGCACAGCATCCTGAGAGGTGTGCGCTGAGATTAACAGGTGACGGTGCACTGTCACTGGGCAGTGGGGGATGCCTGAGTCCAGCCTGTGTCCCTGGGCTCCCCAGAAGGCTGGCTCTTCACAGAAGCCGTAGGTCAGCAAGGATTCCCTCCCACCTGCCACCCACGGTCACCCAGGCCTGTGTGCGTGGGTGCCCGGGCTTTGCTGAGAAAGCCACACCCAGAGTCCTGCTGCTCCCTCCCACACCCACCTCTTCAGGGACACGCCCAACACTGGTGAAGGAAAGGACTAGGTCATTTCCATGAAATGAAATAGAATCATGGAGGTGTCAAAGTCCCTTTTCTCCTATTCTTTCCCAGCTGTGTTCTTTCTCACTGACCCAGGGCCCAGTTGGTAGAACATGCCTAACTCCAGTTATTTCAACTCACAGGAAGGGCAGCATTGAGCCAGAAATGGCTGAAAGTGAGGTGGGCATATGAACATCCTCCTTGGAGCCCAGACTTTTCTCTTTCCTTCCTCCTTAACATTAAGACTGAATTCTAAAATAACAGGCAACACAAGGTTATGTCTTCCCCTCCTTGTTATAAAGAATTATGATGATGATTTTTCTTCCTCATGACCAAAGCATTTTGTACAGAGGACGTATGTCACCAAGCACCTGTAAGGGAACACACAGAAATCAAGCCCTTGGACTCTTTCTCCAATGTGCCCTTCCCTGTTTTCATTCCTGTAACCGTATCTTTGCTGTGGAATTTTCCAGAGAGCATGGAAATTCACAGATAGTCAAACCAGAGAACATTTCCTCCAGCAGCCGGCCTTGTGTTTTTGAGCATTTAAAGATGTAAAAGAATATGTTCCAAAATTCTTAACCAAAATATGATATTTTAAAAAACTATATGATTTGATCATAAGGAAAAACAAAAATCACTCCACTCCACCCCCAAGAAGAGGGGAGGGGGCAGGTAGAGTGAATAAGAATGGCAAAGCATTGGTGATTGTTGGTCTCATGATGATATGGGGGGGGGGGGATATTATACAATATCTCTATTTTGTGTACTTTGAAATGTTTCATAACAATTAGTATGTGTAGAAGCAAACAGAGAAAAGCAAGTGAGCATAGGATTGGTTTGTTCTTGAACATTGGAAGTCTATGTTTTTCTCTGATAACTTTTTCCACTTTAATTGGGGGACTGTTTTTCTCGTGCTTTCTATAAGATTGACCCCAGAGCCCTTTTAAAAAGTCATCCTCTTAAGCCACAAAATTCTGCTTTGTTGTTGATAAAACAGGCATAGCTGTGTGCAGCTGCAAACCAGGATTGCCCCCAAGTCCTCTATCCAAACCAGTGGGCTTGCCTACTTTACTCATTGGCTTTCATTGAGACTGTGTGCCTGTGATGCTTGCTAAGTATGATCTAAAAAAAAAAAAAATGGGTTATGAGAGAGAAGTCCTCTAGAGTATTGGTGTTGGCACCTATATAGATGTAGTCACCAAGGAAGCTACCTGGGGAGAGCTGTTCTGGGGGAAAAGGCTCTGTTACCCTCTGCAGTAACTGGAAGGCTACCTCTCTTTTTGAGAGCTTATACGCCCTCTGCTGGCTACTCAAAGAAATGTCTGGAGGGACACCTGTAGCAATGGCAAATGAATGATGTGTTCCTTGATTGGTCCTCCCTTCTCCCCAGCCCCCTCCCTCCCTCCTCTCCTTTCTTTCTTCCTTCTTTCCTCCTTTCCTTCCTTCCATCTATTCTTCCATTCACCCATCCATCCACACACCCACACATCCACCCACCTACTTCTCCCCCATCCATCCACACCCCCATCTTCTCATCTATTTTTTCATCCAGCCAGCCAGCCAGCCATCTAGCCAGCCATCTAACCAGCAAACACCCATTATGTACCAGGTGCTTGGTTAGGCACTACAGGATGCAGAGATAAACAGGATGGGGTTTCTACCCTCAGAGACCATATATCAATCAGACAGAGGAGCAGACCAAGTGATCTCTGACTTAATGTAAGCAGAAATAGTTGCTCTTCTTCCTTTGAGTAAAAGCTGCATTTATTTGTTTATTCATTCATTTGTTCATTCCACTCATTCACTTCTCAGATATTTTTGTATGCCCAAAGAGGCAAAGGAGCAAAATGCTCCTTTTTTCATTTTAAACATTTTTATTATCTAACATTTATTGAGCATGTACTATGCCTCAGCATAATACTTCTTTAATCCTTTATGAGATGTGTGTATTAATGTCGCTGTTTTATTCATGAGGAAAGTAAGGCTTTGAAAAGTTATGAAAATCTCCCAAGGCCATACCCCTAGTACATGGTGGGACTAAAGTATGTCTGATTTAAGCTAGATTATAACTGCCTGTCATAACTAAAAAGACTGCATTTCTCTGAACTGTAACCCAAAGGTGAATTGTATCCTATCAGAAAAAAAAAGTGTATGTTATTGGGTGTGAGTCATGGGTTTTGCTGAAGTGCTGAAGTATCGGTTACCCTATGTGCTATAAACAGGCCATATTATAATGAGGACCTGAGGCTGCACAAAGCATGAATCCTCAGACTGGATCTGTACTGAATGGGGCCTGAACCCAAGATGATGACACCCAGAAATTTTCTTCTTAACTTCTAAAGGGACAAAGAGCCCTCATTCCTATACAGGTGCCTCTGCCGGGGCTGGGACATGACAGGAAAGTGGGTGGGGAGGGCACTAGATGGCAACACTGGGACTCCGAGAAATGACCCACCCCACCTCTGAACCAGACACTGGAACTTCCTGATCTATAAGCTGTCCTCCAGGTGTCTGCCTGGTGTGGGCGCTCATCCACCTTCCCCAAACCACTCTGCAAAAGTAGGCTTGTCGGTCGTGTACCTGGAGTGAGGCTGCACCTCGCTGAGTGCAGGAACTGGGATTCAAGCTCCAGATACCAGGAGGAGAAGAGCCCTCCATGGAAGAGCTCAAAGCTAAAGGCCTAAAACGGAGAGGAGCCCCTGGTCAGGAATCACTATATAGGAACAGCAGCTTAGTTTTCACTCCGTGTGTTGCCTGAACAAACACCAGTTCACGTTTTTAATGCCAAAGAGGAACTTTTGAAAGAGAGCTAGACACAGGTCTTAGGTTTAAATTATTATTATTATTAAAACTATTAAAGTTGCTTTTTCTTAAACCTTTACAGTCATCTTACAGATTATATTTTGTTTACAAATCTGGTTTAAAAGTACCAATCCTTAATTTATTTATTTATTTATGTTTTTATTTATGTTCAGTTAGTTTATGAATTTAACAAATAGGAAATAATCAATATTATCTACCAAAGCCATTAATTTACAAATTTAGTATATCTAAACCTTTCAAACATTTCACATGCCTAACAAAGCAGACTTATAAACCTTAGAAGTAAAATCTTTGTAAGCACCTAAGCAATTTTTTTTAACCTTATCAATGAGGTCATACAAAGTTCTCACAAAATTTCAATACTCTTTATGAACTTGATCAAATTCTCCTAAAATTTTCAAATTGAAGTCACCAGGATAATGTAGCACAGATTCTTAGATGTGACACATCTTAGATAACCTAGTGCATAGAGAGTATCACGAAGATAAAGCTTATCCTTAAACATGATTTTATAGTTCACTGACGTGATGTTGTCATCGTTTCTGTGCCCATTTGCCTTCCTGGGATTGAAGTCACCTGACTAAAGGGAGCAGGTTTGCCATCCTAGCTAGGAGCACTAAGTTGAAGGTGCCTATCCACAATATGGACATAGACCCTGGTCACTGGTCAGAGATTCAAGGCTGAGCACAGGGCCTGGTCCTTCTGCCAGGGCAGTGCGACCCACGCCACAGGTGAGCCAACTCTGCCCCCATTGTGATGTCATTCATTCCATTTACAAGATATTTCTCCCTCCTAATAAGAAACTAATAAGCTTAGACTCTATTCAAGTTCAAGTTATTGACAGGCCATGGGTCTAAGTGTCTTGACACTGTTAGACCCCAATCGCTGGACAGTAACCTTGAAGGCAGGGTCTGTGTCTCTGGCCATTGCTTTGTCTCTGGGCCCTTGCACTATACTCTTGACATCGCAGGCCCTCAGTGTTTCCCTGATGAGTGAATGAACTCTTCCCAGCATGTCAGAGAGAGCAAGAAAGCTGGTCTCTTACCGTGGACAGAGAACACAAGTCCAGGCCTGTGGAACCCCCTGTGACCCCAGCCTTTTATTCCTCTTGTGCTTCCAGATGTTTCTGCAGCAGCCAGCTGTGTCCCTAAGCTTCAGCAGTGCCCAGCGGCCCGATGCTCAGCAGCAGCTCCCACAGAGGCCGGCCCCAGGGGCCCAGTCCCCACTCACTGCCAGCCCTCAGCTTCCAGGACAAGTCACCTCTGTCCAGGTCACAAACCAGCACCTTCTCAGAGACTCGGGTGTGATATCAACCCAGGTAAATGTCCCCGTACATGTGTCCTCCGTCTCCCCTGTCTATTTCCAGTTTTAGCCATTACCAGTGTGAGAACTTCTGTTCATCGTCCCTTTCCCAGGGCTACCATGCTCCTTCTATTCCTCAGTTTCCCAGCCAAGCCCATCCCTCACAGCCATTACCACTCACTAAAAGCCGCCAGTAAGCATGCCATCTGACAGGGTCATGAGTCAATCAGTGGCACTTGAATCGAATGGAGCAAGAGGTCCTGAGTCTCTCCTGCTCCATGTTCGCACGCGTGCTCATGGACCCATCACACCTCTGCTGAGCTCCTGCTGGTCACTAGTCCCCAGGAGAGCGAAGACCAATGAGAATTGGCCTTTACCTCATGGAGCTTCTAGTCTACCAGGGGCTCTAGGAACAGAAACAGATCCTGTACAATCAAGAGTGGACAAAGACATGTATAGGAGAGTTTAGTCCATCTGCACCCAGATTTAAGGGTTTTACTGTAAAATGCAACCTTTGGGTTCTAAAGCTCAACAGAAAAATGAGTGGCTGAGAATAGCCAAGAAAATTTTAGGAAAAGAAAAACTGAGGACTGCTTGACACGATCTGGTATTGAAAGGTTCTGAGAATTAGAACACCATGGTGCTATCATATGAATGGATAGTCAGTGAAACAGAGTAGGAAACCCAAAGGCAAACCCAAGTCTGTCCCCTCATTCATTTATTATTTCACTCAAAAAATATTTATTGATCACTCACTGTGTGCCAGGCGTTAAGTTCTAGGCACCAACGGACAGCAGTGAGCAAAAAAGAAAAGAGAAAGAATCTCAGGTCCCAGTGGGGAGAGAGGTACAAATAAGTGGCAAATGGTGATGTGGGGTTGCTGGTGAAGGTGGGGAATGGGTTAGAGAGCCCAGAGGGGCCTCACTGAGAAGGTAATACTTAAGCAAATGCCTGAGGGGGTGAGAGAAAGAGGAATATCAGTATCAGGAGCATTACCTATGGAGGGATCAGCCAGTGCAAAGGCTCAAGGGCAGGAGGAAGCCTGGGCTCCCTACATCTGGAGTAGAGTTAGTGAAGCAAAAGGTTTTTTGGTTCAACACACATACCTGTGGTTTGCCCACTGAGGGCCTAGCATTGTCCGAGGCATCAAGTTCAAAACTACTTGACATGTTTACAATCCAATGGGGACAAAAGTCACAAGATCAAAATAATTCAATAAATAATCAGTAGGTCTTAAGTTAGACAAAAGACCAAGGAGGGTAAAGAGCAAGGTTCTGGGAGGGTTCCTGGAGAGAGGAGTCTAAGTTTTACCTTTCTCATTAAAATGACGTAGCAGGGTCCCAAGCCAATGAGAAGCTCGCAGATGATGCCGGGAAGCGGCCACGCGGTGGGCAGCTTAACGCCCCAGTTCAGCAGCTCCACGGCCGCGCTCCCACCAACTCTGAGCCTGACCACTCCTGCGGCCGCCTCCCAGGACGCCAGCCAGTGCCAGCCCAGCCCGGACTTCAGCCACGATCAGCAGCTCAGGTAACGGAGATAACGGAGGGGTCGCTTGTGATGATTCCCTTCTGCTCTCCTTTGTGCTGTCGATGGAGGCAGAGTTCAGACAGTTAGACTCCAGGCCCTCTGAAGCTGATCTCAGCTGATGTAGAGGCAACAGAGGGCTGGGGTCTTGATGGCCAGAGGAAGTGACTTGCTCTATTCATCATCCTCTGAGAACAGAGCAGGCGAAGTGGGGATTCTGTCAGAAAGAAAGGGTCCAGCCAGGCTGGGCAGATGCTGCCATCGGCCAGCAGACCTACGGTTTGGGAGCTGATCAGTTCTCGTTGGCTTCTTCCTTTGCTCAAAGGCTCCTGCTGAGCCAGCCGATCCAGCCCATGATGCCTGGGTCCTGTGACGCGAGGCAGCCCCCAGAGATCGGCAGGACTGGACGACAAGTCAAGTAGGTGGTGCAGGTGGAGGGAGGAGGCCAAGAGCCACACTGTGTGGTCTCAGACTGGCAGGGACCAGCAGCTAGCGCCATAGTTCTCCGCTGAAGGCAGGGGCACAGGGGGCCCACACCCTACGAAGGACTCCTCCTCTAGCTTTTCTTCCACTGTTTCCCACTAGAGCTGATCAAACTGTCAGCATTCCATGCTTAGAACATAACCTGAATGAAACAATTAACTATATCTGCAGTTTGGCATCAGGATGTCTTTGCAGGTCTAAATGCCTTGGACCTGAGTAGTATCGCAGGTGACTAGCCCACGGCTCCAGCTGACCAGCAGATGCTGGCAAACTCCACAGGCACACTTTGCCTGCTCTGTGATTCTATAACTGTGCAATGGGACTGTGAGACCCTGCAAGTGTGGGCCCTCTGACTCTCCCAGACACACAGCTCTCTCCTTTCCCCAGGAGACACCCCAGAACCAGAAGCAGCTTTGCTCAGCTGTTTAATTCTAGAGGCAAAGGGACTTAGAGACATAGGAGCAAATGCTTGAAAAGCTACTGGAAAACAGTTGTAGCCCTTTGAAATGAAGCAGAAATGGAGCTGTCTCCCAGACGTCATTTTGTGTAAACACTGGTTTCATTTGTGTCATAAGTTCAGTGCTAGCTAATTAGTCCTGGCATGCCCTCACACAGGCCAACAGCCATCCCCTGGGACCATCCCCAGAAGTCCTTCCTCCTGTGTCCTCCTTTAGCCCCTAATAATAGGAACAGCAGATGGTTACTGAGCATTTCTGAGGGTCAGGGGCCCATATGTACCTCATTTCCCTTTGTTCCGGTACAAACCCTGTGAAGGAGAGTCGGGGGTTGTGCACTGCAGGAAGCTGCCTTTAAATTCTCCAGTGACGCTCTCAGTGAGGCAGGGCATTTGGGTTTGGGGTTTGGGTTTTGGCTGTTCTTTGCAAGTGATCCAAATATTTGGAAACAAAGAATCTTGTTACATTGCTTTCCAGAGATGCTTAAAA
The DNA here is from genome assembly GCA_004027555.1 of Craseonycteris thonglongyai. NCBI lineage: Eukaryota > Metazoa > Chordata > Mammalia > Chiroptera > Craseonycteridae > Craseonycteris > Craseonycteris thonglongyai. The sequence goes on along the minus strand of PVKE010000276.1, from coordinate 54,194 downwards.
TGCAATAAACTAGTTAAAAAATGGAAACTTTCTTTTTGGAACTCTGCCATATTTGCTGAACCTAATAATTTATACCCTCCCCATTTCCCCCCACCGTCTCTTCCAGACATGACCTAACGCTCCATGTTCTAGGGTGTGTCTGGGTCTGCCTCCCACACAAACAGAGGCTTCTTCAAGGGGAAGTTTAGAACCTCTATGCCTGTTACAAATGACCCATATAGAGAAATAACATTTCTAAAAAGATGCAAAATGGACTTCTCTCTAGTGTTTTCAAACACCTGTTCTAGTCTGTGCTCTCCCAGAGCTTTCTGAAGTGGCCTTCCTCTGCCCCTTGTTAATATCTCTTCCTTTAGTTTTAATTTTTTATTCTGGTAGAATACATATGCATAGCATAACATTGACCATTTTAACCATTTTTCAGTGTACAGGTCAGTGGCATTAGGAATATTCACACTGTTGTACAGCTGTCACCACCATCCATCTCCAGAACTTTCCATCATCCTAAACTGAAACGTCCCCGCTCCTAACTCCCCATCTCTCCTCCCCCAACCCCTGCAGCCACCATTCTACTTCTTGTCTCAGTGAATTTGACTACTGCAGGCACCTCATTTAAGTGGAATCATAGTGTTTGTCCTTTTGAGATTGTCTTACTTCAGTCAGTATAAGGGCCTCAAGGCTCATCCATGTCAGTGTGTCAGAGTGCCCTTCCTTTTCAAAGTTGAGTAACATTCTGTCATGCATCTGTATGGACCATAGTTTGTTTATCTGTTCATCCATCAGCGGACACTTGGGTTGTTGGCTATTGTGAATAATGCTGCTATGACCATGGGTGTGTAAATAGCTGTCTAAGGCCCTCCTTTCACATCATTTGGATAAATACCCAGAAGTGACATTGCTGGCTCATATGGTAGTTCTTTCTACGTGTGCTTTTTTGTGGAACCTCCATACTGTTCCCCACAGTGGCTGTACCATTTGACATCCCTCTCAGCAGTGCACAAGGTTCCAGTTTCTCCACCTCCTCACCACCACTCCTCATTTCCGGGGTTTGTTTTTCTTCTTTCATGCTAGCTATCAGAATGGATGGGAAGGGTCTCTCATTGAGGCTTTGTTTTGCATTTCCATAATGACTGGTTGAACAGCTATCTGTTGGTGTGCTTATTGGCCATTTGTATCTTGTCTTTAGAGACATGTCCATCCAAGCCCTTCACCCACTCTTTAATTGGGTTGTTTGTTTTTGAGTTGTAGGAGTCCTTTCCATAGTCCAGACGTCTATCCCCGATTAGATCCTTGATCTGCGAATATTTTTCCGGGATGGCCTTTTCACCTCCTGGACGGTGTCCTTTGATGCACAAACACTTTTCATTATGATGAGATCCAGTTTATCTCCTGTTCCCTTGTCGCTGGTGCTGTTGGTGTCCTATCAGCACCTCTTTCTGAAAGGTCTGTTTTCTCCTCCCCACGTGAAACCGAACAGGTATCCACAGAGCCAGGCCACGTTTACGAATGCAGACGTGCACAGCACCAGCAGCGGCGCCCCGGCCCCTGTGCTGCTCATGGGACAGGCGGTGCTGCACCCCAGCTTTCCCAGATCCCAGCCCGCACCCCTGCAGCCAGCACAGGCCCCGCAGCACTTCCTGCAGGTGGGCACCGGGCAATTTCGGGGTGGGAGAAAGGGCCCGGTCCCCAGCCCCGGGCCCCAGTTCCAGCCCAGGGCCCCAGTTCCAGCCCTGGGCCCCAGTTCCAGCCCCGGGCCCCAGTTCCAGGCCAGGGCCCAGCCACCCTGCTCAAGGGCCCAGCCCCCAGCCCAGGGCCCCAGTCCCCAGCCCCGGATACCCAGCCACCCTGCTTAAGGGCCCAGCCCCCAGCCCAGGGCCCCAGTCCCCAGCCCCAGGCCCCAGTTCCAGCCCAGGGCCCAGCCCCCCTGCTCAAGGGCCCAGCTTCTAGCCCAGGGCCCCAGTCCCCAGCCCCGGGTACCCAGCCCCCAGCTCAAGGGCCAGGCCCCCAGCCCAGACCAATAAGCCTTTCCCTCCCCTTGCTTTCGAGGTGGTTCTAGTCCTCAGAACCACAGTAACACCCCCAATAGATTTGTATTTGAATCTTTATAGTTTCTAAAGTTCCTAGTGCTCAGGGGTTTTAAATATATAAGTATGAAAAATTTAGCTCAGCGAATATGCCTGAGATGGTTATGTGCTAAAAAGGTCCATTTTTAAAAGTGATTTTTATTATCATTTCTGTAGATTTAAAGTGCCAGGCACTGATAACTGTGCTTCTTGGACTTATTATGTGTTTATATACAAAATCTTATGCAAATATAAATCTTATAAATACAATGAGGTTGCATGAGATCGGAGCTTTCCAGGAAAACATGTAGCATATTTACATGTGGCTGCTACTTATTTAAAGCAAGAGCCAAATACCCTGGCTTTTCTTTCACCCCGGCCACCCTGCTTGGGCACCTCTAAGGCCACAGGAGAGTGTGCGGTGACAGACGTTCTGAGGAGAGTGGGATAGAGGTAGAAAGAGTCATCCTTGCAGTTCTAGAATCTAATAGAACTCAAAGCTGCTAAACCATCTGTGTGTGCTTTTCCCATCTCCCTGATCCCAGGCATGGAGGGAGGCAACTCTTGTCAGACATGATTGAGATGGGAGCAGGGCAGGCCGGGCCTGGGGGCGAGTTAGAGGCCTCCCATGTATTGCCTCTGCAGCAGCAGCAAATGAGTTTGCAGACACCTGTTCCATCCAGGATGCAGAGTGAGGGATGCAAAGAGCGCTCGGTGCCCTCAGGTCCGGGTAGTGCAGGGGAGCAAGGGGGTGTCCCAGAAAGTGGCCAGGCTCTGGTTAGTGCCGAGGGAGAGCCCTGTGGGCGGCTGCAAGGCCTTTGTGAAGGAGTGACTCAGACACCTGCTGCAGAGCCAGACATTTGGAAAATACCACAGTGGGGGTGACTGAGATCCAGTGAGAGAGACAGGCCAGGCAGCTTCAAAAACAGGTGGGCTGGGTCACTTGGAGGGGGACACTTCATGGACAGGAATAGTGGGAGATGAGATTGAGGGTTCCACCATTGGGGTTGGGCCAGCTGAAGTTTCTGAACTTCAAATGAGGATGTTTCTGAGGAGGTGCTGGTGCTCGGCAGGAGTTGGAAGTAGTTATGGAAGCAGAGCCCACCAGTGAAAATATGTGGACTGTGTGCATGTTTGGGCTCTGCCCTGCCAATTACCTGCATGCGGGCCCAGCTTCCAACCTCAAGGAGCAAACACACAGGCTGTGTGTGGACCATGTGCACATGTCAGGTCACCAGTCCCCCACAGGCCTATGGGGCCAGAAGGCAGCCCTCGTGCTGCTAGGGAGCATGGCTTCAGAATTCACCCCCACCTGGCAGAGCCTCGGGTTCTGCTGTTGCCCAGGCACAGAGGAGAGTCCAACCGTGTGAGCACGTGTGCCTCTGAGCTGAGGAGTGGTGGCGTTACAGCACCACCACTGGAGCCCTTTTCCTTTTCTTTCCAGGTGCAGGCGCCAACCTCTTTGCACAGTGAGCGGCAGGACTCCCTACTTCTCTCCACCTTCTCCCAGCAGCCAGGGACCCTGGGCTTTGCCCCCCAACCCCAGCCCCAGCGCCCATCCCGCAGGGTCAGCAGCCTACCTGAGTCCTCAAGCCTCCAGCAGCCACCCCGGTAGTGCCCTGACAGCTCAGGCAGGTCCCAATCAGCTTTAACCAATGGACAGATGAGTGGGGAGAGGCGTTTGAACTGAAGCCTTGGCATTTGTGCACACTGCATACATTTCCGATCTCCCGGATGATCGCCATCCCCAGGCAGCAATGGCTGGCACGTGGGAATGACCAGCAATCCTGGCTAGGTGTTCCTTGTCTCTGCATGCCTTGGGCACACTCTGCAGCCATACCTGGAAGTCCTGGCTCAGTTTATCTTATCAGGTGGCACATCTCGCCCCGGCCTCCCAAGAGCTGGTCATTCTAGCTGTCAGTGGCGCGTCCACACATGCTAGTTGACCTTCACTCTCTTGATCCGCTCTCCTTTGCCTTCCAGAAGCACTGGGTCAGAGATCTGTGGAAGAGACTATTTCTCATTATTTTTAAATGGTTGTTTTTGTTTTAATTTGCACAGCTGCACAGAGGCGATAACTTAAGCACTTTTAATTAAAAAGATAACATCTCATGACTTCATTTGGAGACCACAGTAACAAAAGAGCAAAGCTGGTCGTTAAGCAGGCTGCAGCCCCACAGCCTCTGGCCAAAACCCTAATGGAATGAGGGTCTCCCACCCACACACCATGCTGGTGATTATCCCCCTTAAATATAACACTGGACTGTTTCCTGTTTACTTCATTGATTGCAACTACAAGGCAGACTCAAAGCAAAGCACAATCATGCCGCTGACATTCCAGAATCTTGAGAACTCGAGGGCTATGAAGGGAGAGGTTTCACAAGGCAGACGTGCCCCAAGGAACCCCCACCTGTGCCGGGCCTGTGAGGGAGAATGCTGCACCTTCCTACATATCTTTCACCATAAGACCCAGGACCAGATTTCCTTTTCACAATGCACTTTGCTTTTTTTGTATGTTTTGTTATGTCCAGATGTTTCTAAAGAAAAGATTTTATGTAATTATAAGATGCAGTGTAGTGAAATGTACAGCTGTTGTAATAATGACCTATTTCTATATAAAATAAAATTGTATGGATTATGTGTAAATTATTTTGTATCTGAGACACCAGTTCCTTTCCCAAATATAAAAGTACAAAAGTTTTTTCTTGTGTTTTTCTGTGAGTGGAGATTTTGTAATAAATTAACAGATTTGTACAATTTCCTTTGGAGGCAGTTTCTGTCCCTTTTATATATGCATGCATACATTTTTTTCATCAGTCCACATATATATTTTTTAATTTCAAGGTGTTCCTAAGGACAATCAAATACATGGAAATGGTGGAAGCAAGCAATGAATAAACCAGGTGATGGCATTATGTTTTCTGCACTGAAAAGTGTACCTCAACTCATCAGGTTGCCAGAAAAAAACAGCAGTCCTCTGTAGAAATGACAGCAAAACAAACAAACACAGATAAAGTTCCTGGAAGCATGTCAACCTTATAGGTAATCTTTGGAGATGACCAACATATTCTCCACCAAAATACCCATGACCCATAATTCCTCTCACCTGGGCTGAGTTCCATGGGCTCTGCGTGACAGCACTCAGACCTCAGTGATGCACACAGGGTTTGTGTGTCTGGGTGTGAGATGTGCACATGTGTCCTGTTGATGGGCAGATAGAGCAACAGCATCTAGGAGGCTTTTGCCAATGACAGACAACCCCTTTTCAAGTGAGCCTTCATCACACTCGGGCACACTGAGGGCCACTGAGATGGTCATGCTCAGCACAGCCCTTTCCACAACCACTGGCCAAGAAAGCTGCGGTCCTTCCCTTGCTCTGTTGCCAGAGGTCTATGCTTCTCCCTGCTTCCCTGTCTCCTTTTGGCTCCGTGACTAGCATCTTTGGGTAGCAGAGGAGGCTGCCCTATAAGTACATCAAAAAGGAGTTTTATTTGTCACACAATTGCTGTATTCTTGGAAAAAAAGGTAAGTCTAGATATTTTGCATGCATCAGGGTCATTTACTCTTTAAGCTAAAGGAACCAGAAATTAACCCTCTTTTTAAAACACCAAATTTGTGTGAAATTGGATATGCTATTTTGTAATTTAACTGTTTTGTAAATTTGAAGATTTATAGGTCTGACTTTTCTGTAAAAGTATTTGTGTTTTAATGGGCTATCTGAATCCTAAGTAGAACAAGATTTTTCATGGAAACAGCTTATTTAGCATCCTAGGATTTTCTAGCTGGAAGGCATTAGAAGATGGTGGAGTATGCTGTGCTACTAATTTAATTTAGCATTGCTTAAATCTTTCACATGTTCAGATCTGGCTAAACTCAGAAAACTCTTATTGTGTAAGAAATATTACTCTAAACACACATACCACCAAGGGGAGTTTAATCCCTAAGCTTTTGATTCGTTTAATTTTTGCAACCCTGTCCTGTTTCCAGAAAAATGACCTTTCTATTAATACTGGAAAACTATGAAGTCTTGGCTCGGGAGAAGTGACTGAAATGTGAACTCTGGAATACATCACATTCTTTAATATCTTAAACTAACTCAACTGAAACAGATTCATCTGCCTCTAATGGCAACTAAGGTTCATTAAATTAATTTAAAAACTTGGGGTATACAGGCAACATGATGAACTAGTCAGCTATTAGATCATTCTAAGCTATGACATTTTGTACTATTGCCTAAATTATTTGGTAAAATTTGAGTGTTTGGTACAAAATTGCTTCAATTTCTGTCTTCACTTTATGTGAAGCCTGAAAGTTTTTAAGTCAGCCACTAACCTAGAGAAAGGACTAATTTGTGTCCTCCAGAGAAATGCCATATGTGGTTCTATGTATGAACTACATACTATACATACATGTAATACAAACAGCAGACTCCTACATGCATAATGTGGTTGATTAAATATTAATACCTGAAATATATAGTCTTATGGTAACTGAAAGAGGGCAGTTCATTAGAAATAAAGAAAAATTAGGGATGCTGGGATAGCTCAACAGGTTGAATGCTTGCCTTGTAACTGTGAGGTCTGGGGATTGAATCCTGGCCCCAGCCCGTATAAACTCATATGCTGAACTGTAGCACAAATGGTAACCACTGGGTGGTGGCAAATGTTCTCGCCTCCCATGCAGGAGGCCCCCAGTTTGGTTCCCACTCTGCACGGCCACACATCCACCTGTATGGAATGAAACTATGTCACAACTAATTATGTACAACTATGGAGACTGCTCTGGGCCCTCCTCCCTTCTCTCTCTCATGTAGATTTTTATTTTTGAGGCTTGGTGAAGATTCTTCTACATTTTCTATGGCTGGATGTATCTAACTTACCTTGCGGTCATCATGACTTGTTAGGTCTGGTCCACTGGCTTATTTGTAAACTCATGTACGTCTCACCAGCATCTCACTGTCATTAAGTGGGGTCATCTAGAGGTTTTATTCCTTGAGTGATGAAGACAGTTCTCATTTCTTTTGGGGACGTTTGGCTAATGTAGCAGCTAGGATGCACTCCTGTACCCAATTTTACAGTTGTGGCACATAGCCATCGGATGACTGAACTGCTAGACCTCCTTTTACCTTACTTTTCCCAGGAGCATCTGTCTCCCTTACAGGTGTCACCTTACTCCCTCAGACAGAAGCTTGTGCATATCTGTACATTATTAAAAGACAGTTTTACAAAGAAACAAGATGCTCACCCATTTTAATGCTTTCCGACTTATTAAAAACAATAAAGATTAGGCATATCTATTATATTGACTCCTTTGTTAATTACAACTACCTTTTTTATATTTCGTGCTTTAAGCATGAAGTCATGATCTTGTGGCCCTTTATAAACTCAGCTTTTCTAATTAACCATTGTTATTATTGTTTTATTTTATGCTCAAATTGGTGCAACCTGGCAAGCTCCCTTGGTTGGTGCCTTTATCTTTTTAGCATCACCTGTCAGAAACCAGATTCCAGATTTCTTTCGGGAAACAATGGGATCAAGGCCCAGCCTGACTTTTATTTATTTGTTTGTTTGTTTGTTTGTTTGTTTGTTTTTCTGCTTAAAAGACATGGAATCAGTTCCAAGGAGACAAAATTTTTAATTTTTTTAAAGAAAGCATTAGAGATTAAAATCTGGGTGACTAGGGTGAGAATGAGAGTATTTGTAGAGCACTGGCCACTGCTCGCGGGTTGCAACATAATTCACAAAGTAGGAAGAAGAGAAGCAATTTTATTAGTTACACTCAGGGAGAGCGGCCTGAGTCCGAGAGGGACAACTGCAAGGAGGGGCTCTGGTAGCTAGCCTTATATAGGGGGAAAATCATCACAGTTACTAGGGAATTGGGTCGGGGCTCTACTGATTGGTGCCGGGCTAAGGCAGGGAGCAGTTGATCATGGCTTTGGGTCCTGGTGTCAGTCATGGCATTGTTTGGTTCAGTCTCCAGAGGAAGCAGACTGTGAAGCCATTCCGCTTCCATGAGTCTGGAGCTGAAACACAACTGAGGCTAAGATGTTACCTTAAGTTGACTGAAACTCTGTTTCTTTGGTTAATGGACCTGAAAATTTGTTCCTAGAACTTATTTTGATTTGACCATAATCTGATATCCCAGGGGCTTAATGATTAAATGGAATGAACATACCATATTTGTACAAGTAGGTAGGGAGATCTACGGGAAAGAATGGAAGTATTACTAAGTTATCAATCTACCAGACTTAAACAAAGGCAGCCCGGAAAGAAAGAATATTATGTTTTCTTTCTGTTGCATTATAACTGCAGGTTTTAACCCAGGGCATTGTTCTCTCAGAACATAGCTATTTTGGGGCTATAACCATGAGTCCTGACCCTGCCAAGAGTTCCTGGTAATTTTCTAGCTATGTTAACCCTACTTCAACAGTATTGGATAGAAGTGCTACTTCTGTTACTATTACGGGGCCATTTTTGTGGTGATTGAGCCAAATATATACATTTCTTTAAGGTCATAAAATTACACTGATTTCTTCAATATATTTTACATAGTATTTTACTCTACCTTCCTAATGTTATTTTTGTCAACCACTAAAACTTCCTCTTAAATTAACATTTCATATAAAGTCAGTTATAAACTCAATTTTCATTTCCAAAAACATGTTGTGCCAGTCCTCTCCTCTCCCCACTATTTGCCCCCAGCCTGGGCTCCACATTTTAGCTGCATCACAGCCTCCTCACTGACCCCTCTCCACCAGGTTCCTCTCCTCACACACACACACCCACCACCACCACCACCACCACACACACACACACATACACACACACATACATACAATACAAAGCACACAAAGCTCATCTTAGTAGTTTTGTCAATGGGAGGCCAGCAGTGACTAGCCTGACCCCTGAGGCTTGAGAGAGAAGGAGAAGCTAGAAGCACCTACAGGCTAATGATTTTCAGACCTTCAAACCAGTTTTTATTGTCTATTCAACAATAGACTTGAAGCAGCTGAGTTGACATCTGAGGGCCATTTTGTAGATTTCCACAAGAGGGGTCTATTTGCTTCAATAAGAAGGAGGCTCTATTCACATTCCCACAGTTGTATGGAAATTTGAGTTAGCTGGCACCAGATTTCTGATGTATTGTGTTGATACTTAATGCCTCTATGGACAGTGCCCAGGAGGCACCATTAGGTGCTTAGTTCCCCTCTAGGTGCTGGGAGCCAGTTAGAAAAGATAGGATCAGAGATGCCGGTATAGCTCAGTGGCTGAGCACCTGCCTTGCGACTGTAAGGTCCGGGGATTGAATCCTGGCCCCAGCCTGTGCAAACCCATATGTTGAGCTGCAGTGCAACTGGTAACTGCCAGGATGGCTCGGTGGCAAAGGTCCTCGCCTTGCATGAGGGAGGCCCCCTGTTCAGTTCCCACCCTACATGGCCCCACAACCACTTGTGTGGAATGAAACTCTCACAACTAATGATGTACAACTATGGAGACTGTTCTGGGCCATTCCCCTTTCTCTCTCTCTCTTCTCTCTCTCTCTCTCTCTCTCTCTCTCTCTCTCACCTTCTCTCAAACAATGAACGAGTCTTGAAAAGAAGTAAGAAAAGGAGGGAGGAAAGGAGGAAGGGATGGAAGGAAGGAAGGAAGGAAGGAAGGAAGGAAGGAAGGAAGGAAAGGAAGGATCCTATCTGCAGGGAGGGGCCTAGAGAGTCAGAACCAGAAAGTAATCCCAAAGGGGCATTATGGCATGAAAGGCCTGAAGCAGGGGAAGCCAGGATGGCTCAGTGGGTTGGGCGCTCACTTTGTAGCGCCGAGGACCGGGGATCAAATCCCAGCCCCGGCCCGTGCGGAACCATATGCTGAACTGGGAGCTCCCCCAGTTCAGTTCTCTGTCTCTCTCTGTCTCTCTGTCTCTCTCTCTCTCTCTCTCTCAAAATAAATAAATAAATAATATATTTTAAAAAAAGAAAGGCCTGAAGCAGGTTTTAGGTGCCTTAGCCTGAGGAAGAGGAGAGGAATAGGCAGGATGAGGGGAGGAGGAGACAATGGAGAATGCCTTCAAAATGCTGGGGAGAAATGCTTTTCAACCTAGAATTCTACGTGAGTCCAAGTGTTAACATACTTGAGGTTTGATATGTGAGGGCTCAAAAACTTTAGCTTCCATCTTCCCTGTCTTTAGAAGTCACTAAATGGTGTGCTCTTGACTGTCTTAGATTCCCTAGACTGGTAACAACCAGTTCCTAGGCCTCTGGGAAGCTCTAAAATGATCCCTTCTAGGCATCTGCTCAGAGCTCCTGTCATCTCTCAGCGTCATCTCTCACTCATATCTAAGCCTCTTGTCCAACCTGACCACCTCCTGCTATAGCAGCTCTCCTGTCTTTTTGTCCCCTCCTTCAGTATGTCTTCTTCCAGCCTTTGCGTCCCAAGGGACACACTAGGTGGAAAGTAGCCCATGCCCATGCTCACTCCTAACCCTGTTGTCATCAGGCTCTGCCCCACTGCTCCACTAGTGACATTCGTTAAAATCACTGATAATCTCCTCTTTGGAGAATCCAGTGGGTACATCTTGGTGTCTGCCTTACTTGAACTCTGTAACATTTAGAACCTGTTGACACTCCAGCTTCCTTTGGCCTTATGAAAATACTTTCAAATAAGTCTTTTCCTCTGTTCTGACACTGTACTAATTTCTTCAGCCTCTGCCTCCCCACACCTCTTAAATGTAGTGAGTCTACACTGGTTTTCTCTCTCCAAGTCGTCTTGATTTTACCTCTTCCTTTCTATAAAATTGGTCTGTCCCTTTCCAACCCCACTGCAATTTCTTTAGTTCAGACCCTCTTCATTTGTCTCCATTACATAGTTTCCTTCTACTAGTCAGTCTCTTTGCTACCATCTTGCCCCCACTCCCAATCAATTCTTCACAGTGTAACCAAATTAATTCGAAAATAAATCCAATCATGGCACTGCTCTCCTGAAAGCCTTTTAATGATTCATCACCTGTAATACACTGTTGAGTAAGGCCCACAGACTCTCTCACCCTGGAGTCTGGGAAGCCATCCTGCTTCAGAACTCCCATGAGCTGCATCCCCTGCCACTTCTCTGCCTAGCCAGCTTCTGCCCTCCCTTCTAGATCCAGCACAAGCCTCCCTGGCCCACTTGTGGACAAAAGAACGTCCACACCTGTAGAAAGCTCCTTAAGAATCTATTTGAGCAAGTTTAAGGACATGCCTGGAAGCATGATCTCAAAGGATAGAGAAAATGCTCTAGAGAATGGCAATTTTGCACCTTATTTTATATTTAGAACCAAAGGAGAAAGCATAAGGAAAGTTACATGAAATCCATTGGTAGTATTATATATTGAGGATACAGAAGAAAGCAAAGTGGGGAGATGTCTAGGATTGGATAAAAAGTAAAATGGGGAAGCACATACTTCCTCCACATTGGTGGGTACAGGATAGTAAACATTTGACACATTTAATAGAGTTGGTATGTGGGCAACATGATAACTAGGGGGTTTTCAGTGTTGAGACACTCTGTGGCCAGTGAGTCTGCTTCTGAGGGATCTGGAAAACTACTTTGACATATCAAAAGTATTTTATCCTAGATGTGTAAGAATAGACAAGGCTCACTTAAGGTAAAAATTGATCTTTGCTAAAAAATCTACTAGGCCTGGGGAGTAACTGACTACTCACCATGCCCTGCCCAATTAGGAATAAGATCAGACCATCCTATGTGGTTACTTTCAGTCACTGGGCTTGCCAGGCCTGCCAAGTAGCCCCCCGAGCTTGTCAGGTCTACTATGGCACCCCCTTCTGTTCCCCAGGCCCACAGGTCCCTCCAGTGGCTCCACAGTCTAGGACAATAACGACTCTCATGAGTCCGCCCTGCTAGACATGAACACCTCTAGGGTGGCAGCTGGATCTTAAGTCATCTCTGGGACCAGCCAGCACAGCGCAGCACACAGCAGCACACAGGTTCAGTAAAAGAAGGCCCTATCAATGAGTGAAAGGAAAAAACAAAGAAACGTCTTCTCTTCCAGGCCCTGCTCTCAGCCACCTGGGAGCCTAGGTTTTGATTTCCTCTGATTTTTCACTGGGCACTTTTTGCCAGCTTATCTCAGAAAAAAAAGGCACGTATCCCTAGAGAGAACGTCACATGTCAGAGCGGGTTGCGAGCTCAGCCGCCGCCACCCTACGCCCGGGTCTGACGCCAGGCCCCGCCCCGACGCCAGGCCCCGCCCCGACGCCGGCCACTTTACCCTGGGCGCGCATCACTGACGTCACAGCCTCACATCTTGCTCCATCCGCTTCCAGACAACCCGGAAGTTGTACTAGTGACGCTGCTTTCTCTTTCCCACAATACCTCGCGGTCTTTCTTTCCAATTTGGGTCCTGCAGAGTGAGTATGGCTAGTGTGTCTCGGTTTCTTGAATCCGGCTCCATCCTCGCCCGGGATTGCACTGACTGGGACAGTGGGATCTCTCCTGAGCTCGCAGGGGGCCCCGCGTTTCGCGGGATGGAAGTTCGCGCTGCGTTTTAGGTCTTATGTATCCCCGCAGCGACAGTGGCTCCGAGGAGCCTGGGGCCGCAGGGGTTTCGGGGCGGAGGCAACTGAGCGGGGCACTGATGATTGGGCTAGGGTATGGCCGGCTTTGCTCTGCGGGGACCTGGGGCTTGGGGGGCCTGACCGAGCCCTGTGCACCCTGAAGCGCCCGAGGGCGGCCGCGTGAAGCAGGGCCCTGAAGGAAGGAAGCACTTGTCCTACTCTGCTCTGAGCTTCCTTGCCCTATGCGTTTAGATGGCTCCCGCAAAGAAAGGTGGCGAGAAGAAGAAGGGTCGTTCTGCCATCAACGAGGTAGTGACCAGAGAATACACCATCAACATTCACAAGCGCATCCATGGAGTGTGAGTATCCCTACAGTCGTCCATTGCCTTGCTGGGTGGGGGGCCCCGAACTCAACGCTTCTTGGTGACACTCGAAGTCTTTCTAATCGTTTAAAGGCTAGGTGGTCTAGAAATTAAGCATTTGTTATCTTCCGGTCTATTGTATGGGCCGTGTTTGTGGATCATAGAGTTTAAAGTAATTCAAGGAGGTTAATGACTAAAAACGTGAGATGGAATAAAGTTCCTGGGAGAGCCAGTTGGGAAAACGTGGTTCTTTGTGACTGAATTAAATAAACGTGCACAGACCAAAGGGTGAAAGATGTGTGTGCAAGGGAAAGCAAACATTCATGTCTCTAGACTCCAGTGAAGTTAACCAATTAATAAGAAAGCGGGTCCATTCTAGAATGTGAACGCTTAGATGAGATTAGTTCTTTGACTCACACATATGTGAGAATTAATACATTGGTTGAGTTGTAATACCAGAAATGAAACTGCTACTGAGACCAAAAAAAAAAAAGTATCGGTGGAGTTAAAGGGCAGTATTTGTGAGGACACAGAGTGTTGTGGATTTGTGATGTGCAAGAATATCAGAAATGATTATGATTATACTAGTTCATGGGTTTTTTTCTGTTGTTTTTCTCACTGGGTTTTTTATTTGGGGTCTCTTACATGACTTCTGGGTTGGAAATCCAGTCTCTGTGCTTTAATGATGCTTGTGAGTAACCATGCTCTTCCCCCACCCCTTTATTTGGGCTTGCATTCATTCCGGGAACATACTGAGCACTTAATTGTGTGTATTAGGCACTGTCCTGGGCTCTGCAGATTCTGCAGAGAACCAAAGGCCCTGCCTTCCTAGTTTACTTAGGGGAAGTTAGACAACTGTGTAGGTATAAAATGGAAATAAGTGCCAAGTAGAAAGTAAGTCACTAGATAAGAAGGAGTGTTGTTTTAAAGGCCACACAGATAATTGGACATTTGAAAAGGATGTGCAAGCCACAGCAGATGGGTAAGTTTTGGGGGCCTTTTGTGCTTTGACACAAAAGCCCCAAGTGAAGACCTACATGGTACTAAACCCTTTGGTCATTTTTGTCCTTACTTGATTGGCAGCAGTTGACCGTTCATTTTTCATTCTTCTGTGAAAATGTTTTGTTCATTTTACTACCAGAGATTCTAGTCTTGTGTTTCCTTCTTGCTTCTCAAGCTACCCCGTCTACTTTGCTGGTTCTTCTCACAACCCATCCTCTTAACGTCGAGGAGTCCCAGGGCTCGTTGGCTCTATACTTGTGTTTATGATAGACCTCTCACACTTTGTGGTCCCAAACCCAAAACTGGTGTCAAGCCCTAACCTTCCCATTTCTCTGGCCGTTCCTGTTTCAGTCGGCTGGTGAGTGAACGTGGCTTGTTGGCTCTGCCTTGCAGTCTGACCGATTGCACTGGTCTGTCCACCATTCTGTGTCACTGGAATGGTTAAAGTTAGTAGCTCTCTGCTTCTGGTTTCCTCCCCCACAGCCAAAAACCTGGTCTACCTTCAACCCTTCATTGGGTTCCCTTCAGATTGGAAACCACCATTCTTCCTGTGGTTCCATAGAAGATGGCCACTTGTTTTCTTAATCATATGACGCATGTACTTGATTCAAGGTAGCTGTTTGGTTTTATTTTTTTTACTTCTCTCTGCTTAAAGGCTTTTCTCATACATACCGAAATGACTGCTCTTGTCATCTTCAGATCTTGACTTGCGTCGTCTTGGCCATCTTATTCAAATCTATAACCCCCTTCCCTAATGCTCCCGACCTTTTTTTCCTGGTTTATATTTCTCTGTCAGACTTGCCATCATCTGATACATGCCAAGGGTATCACCTACATAAACAGAAGGACAAGATGTTGTCTGCTATGCCTAATGTTCTAGAACCTTGTATTTCTAGATGGTTAAGTGAGCTTGCTTGCTAGAAATACCAAGGAAGCTGGTGAGAGTAAAACAGGGAGCAGACAGAGGAGACATGCTAAGAGAATAACCTAAGTGAGGTAGCGAGTGAGATTTTTTGTGGGTCATGGGAAGTAATTGAAGGTCTTGGAGCAAAATTAAGTCACTAGCATGCTCCACTTATGACTTTCACTGCGTTTCCTAAAGTCCACTTCATCTAACAAGTGTGGAGCAGTGCCATGTGTTGTGCATTGGGTTGCAGAGGTGAATGATTGATGGTACCCCTCTTTGGGGTAGTGGGGCACCTCTTTAGACTTTGCTCTCAGCCCTACTTGGAATGGCCTTCACTTATCCAAACATCTGACCATTTCCACCTTTGGGAAACTTGCTTTTTCACATTTTTAAAGTGAACGCATGAACTTCAAATGGACTTATGTGCCCTTATGTAAATAGCACGTTCAGAGTTGGAACAGACGTTGGTGACAGCGCCTGGCACATACTGAGAGCTTCATAGAATTAACTGCTCACATCATACTTTGAGAAAATCTGTACTCTGCAGGTCCCTGCTCTTTAAGCACAGACCAAGTTAGACTTACGAATTAATATTAAAGCTGTCTTAAGATGTGACAAATAATCTAATTATATTTTGACCCGAGTTTGCTGCTTGCCATATTTATATTGTGTGCAGTGTTGTATGCTTTCTATTTTAGTTTGTTTTAAGGTTTATTTTTTATTGTGTATAGGGGGTGGGGTGGGGTGCCAGAGTAGTCTCCACAGCTGTACATCATTAGTTGTGACATGGTTTCATTCCACACAGGTGGATGTGGGGCCACACCAGGTGGGAACCAAACTAGGTAGGGGCCTCCCGCATGGTAGGCAAGAACCTTTGCTGCTGGGCTCTGCTGTTAACCAGTTGCACCGCAGTTCAGCATAAGGGTTTGCATGGGCCAGGGCTAAAATTCAATCCCTGGACCTCATGGTTGCAAGACAAGCACTTAACCTGCTGAGCAATCGTGGCATCCCCTAGATTTGAGCATATTTTAATGTCATTCTTTGATTGCATTCTCCTTCACAGGTGGTATTAGAACTTGGGGTGTTTTTGTTTTTTCTGGTAAGGGTTGACTATTGTATGTTAGCATTACTTAAGGATCTTCTGCAGAGCCCTTATCCTACCTCACTGACAATGGATTGGGCATCTTCAGTGTCCCAATTATATTAGTTGCTGGGCATTACACATGCTGGTAGGAAAATAGGATCGTTGTTACTGCCTGGTTCAGGTTTCTTTTATAAAAATAGGGTATAATATGTATTTCATTTAATTATGATATTCCTTTAATTCATTTATTTACTTAATGTTTGACTCTTAGGGGTTTCAAGAAACGTGCCCCTCGGGCACTCAAAGAGATTCGGAAATTTGCCATGAAGGAGATGGGAACCCCAGATGTGCGCATTGACACCAGACTCAACAAAGCCGTGTGGGCCAAAGGAATAAGGTGCTAAAGTTATGTGTTAGAACATGAACCTCTACACTAGCCTACCCACCTCATTCTGCACCATCTATAAAACAGTAATTAGCCAGTGTATATGGGAGTGTAAAAAACTGTGGCAGTAACTCGGTGGGGTAGCATTTACAGGGAAGCCCTTTGACATACATGAAATGCAACCCAAATGATGGAGCCAGTGATGTGAGGGTCTGGTAGGAGCATTGCACAGAGAACAAACTTGGTTGTAATCTGGGGACAGGTTGATGAAGGTAAAGTCAAATAAGTGCCTTGAACAGTGAATAAAGGTGGAGAGTTAGGCAGGGGACAGATCGTGTGGGATCTTGTAAGTCATGGCAAACAGTTTAGATTTATCTCTAGAAACCATTGGAACACTGGTTTCAACTGTAGGCAATTTTTACTCACCCTCCCCAGGCATGTTTTTGGTTTTTACTTCTGGGGGTTACTACAGGCCAAGGATTCTGCTAAACATTCTACAGTGCACAGGGCAGCCCCTCCACAACAGAATTATCTGGCCCAAACATCAGTGGTGCCGCGGTTAAAAGAAAACCTGCATGTAAGCAGGGGGTGCTGTGGGCAGTGGAGGACAACATAAGGAGCCAGAGTGAAAGTGGAGCCCGCTAAGGGTCACTAGCATGGGCTAACTAGATGATTATTGATTCTGTGAGACTGAAACGGCAGGGTGCAGTATCTGGGTGGCATTCCAGGATGGGTTGGATGGGATGATGACAAAGGCTTGAGACTTTTCAGCCCTGCAGAAATGTGTGTAATAAAAAGAGCTGCCAATTGCGGCTCCTTTGGCCTAAGGGAGTAGTGTGGTGTCATGGAAGCCAAGCGTAGTCCTGAAATTCAGGACATTTAGAGACCTCAGGCCACAATGCAAGGAGGTAAGTTCATTGTGATGCTGCTGAGAGGATTGTGTACATTAGGTGGGGAAACATTTAGTAGTCTGTTCAGTATACAGGCCGCAGAGTTTTTAGTGTTTCTCCAAATTTAAATTTAACGCAGGCAAAGCCCATAAACCACAGTACCTGCGTTGGTGATAAAGGGAAAAGACCAGGTAGTCAACCCAGTTTTCTACATAGGTTGAATATCTGGTGGTTGCCTACTAAGACAGGTATCCGTTCTGAGATGATAGCTTTTAGTAAATGTCCACCTGTGGGTGAGTTTGTTTATTTTCCAGGGAACTGATAGACACCTGTAAGCTGGTAGTCAGATTAGAGCATTAGAAACATGTTACAGAAGTGGGGACAGGATGTGTGGATATAGCTGCCATTTGTTTCTATGGTAGGAGGAACTGACTATAGCAACACTTTTATGTTTCTAGGAATGTCCCATACCGTATCCGGGTGCGGTTGTCCAGAA
This sequence comes from Craseonycteris thonglongyai, assembly GCA_004027555.1. NCBI lineage: Eukaryota > Metazoa > Chordata > Mammalia > Chiroptera > Craseonycteridae > Craseonycteris > Craseonycteris thonglongyai. Next base: position 36,465 of record PVKE010000276.1, on the reverse strand, counting down.
AGCGTAATGAGGATGAAGATTCACCAAATAAGCTCTATACATTGGTTACCTACGTACCTGTCACCACTTTCAAAAGTAAGTTTATTCCATTCCACAGAGCTTTATTAGAAGAACCTCATTAGCTCTTTTATAACCCAAATTTATCCAACAAATACTGTGTACCTGTATGTCTAGCATCCTTCCAGTAGGAATATGAGTAACAGGCATGCTCAGTAAACTACTTCTGTCATGGTATGAGAAAATGCAAAAGGATACAAACTGGGCCCCTGTCTGGGTTGTGAAAAGGTCACAGCAAATTCTATTAACCTAAACCCTTCAAAAAGGGTATTTTGAGTGTGTTAAAATATGAAATGTGATGTGTGGATATGGAAGGTGACTGGCTGTCACTTCTTTTGCAGGTCTACAAACAGTTAATGTGGATGAAAACTAACTGCTGATTGTCAAATAAAATTGCAAAACTGCCTTTGAGGTTTGGTTTTCTGTTTCTCATTGCAATGTAATAATGTTTGTATATCTTAATCATAGCATCATTTGGAAAGCTTTTCCTAGATAACAATGCCTGGGTCCCTTATCCCTAGCCCCTGGAGTTTCTGCATATTTGGACAAGGCCTAATACAGGTTTTTAAAGCTATTTTGAAATACAGCCTGGCTTTAGAACAACTGTTTAGGTAGTTGGAGCATTGAGGACATATTTGATGTTACTACTTTTATGTTTGTGTTTCATAATTCTAAGAAACATCTTTCCAGAACTGACATGTTGAATATAATTGCCATTGGCCACGTTTCATTTTAACAAACTCATGCAATTAACAGCATCTTAGATTTAATGAAATACATTGGGTAGTATGTCCTTAACCTTGTGCTTATATCTGTAGTGAGTGATTACCAATAGGTATAGAATCTTTGATTTTTGATGGGATAACCAGATTATGCTTAATTTACATGTACAGTTAACATTTAGCTCACTTGTAATAGCCCCGTGAGATATTTTTAGTACCAGTTTACAAGGAGCTAAAGCTTCCTACATGATCCAGAATCTGCAGAATTCAGCCTGAAAGCAGGTGTTGTAAGGATGCTATTACACTAGTGCTTACAGTTCTGTTGAGGTTATTGCTGACGCTCTATTGGTGGTAGTGCACAGCTCCAGCTCATCTGTTCATTGGCAGGCATAATCCAGCCCTTAGACACTCGAATAGGTATAAGGTATAAACAAGGGCCAAAGTCAATACAAAAATTTCTTATTAAAAAACTTGGAAGCCAACATTGAAAGCATGATTTGTACATAGCATTTTTGTAAGGACAAAATGAATACAACAAATATATTAAGGTAGTTTCAATTACCAGCATTGAAACAAAACTAGTGCAAAAAAAGAAAGCCAAATACAATTGCACAGATGGTGGCTCTTAAATCTTGAAAGTGACCTTGATTCCTGACCTCCCAGCATCCCAGTGAAAAACAAGAGCTTGGGTACCTCTTATCTCTGGGTTAGCGTGATACATTGTATTCATGTGTTCATCTGAGAACAATCACAGAAGTGCCCACTTCATCAGATCTGATGAAAGTGAAGCTGATAATTCTCTCAAAGAATAAATAGAAATGTGTGAGGGTTGCATCAGCTCCCCCAGCCACAGGAGGGGCTGACTGGTTGCTTACTTGGATACCCAGCATGAGAAATACGGTATACTCACGGGGTTAGACTGACACGTCAGTTTAGGGGCTGACAGCCCATGAGACTGTGGTCCGTGCTTTGGTATGACAGGCTCGTCCCCTCAGCAAACTGCTGTCCTGCTTGAGTTCCGGCTGTGATTGGCTGCTCACTTCAGAAGTTTTGAGGCTGTACTGATTGATCTTGGCATTTTCAAGTTTGGATTTAATGTCCAGTGGCTTTTCAAAAAAGTTTACTAATGATTGTTCAGTGAGAAGTGAAGCTAAAATATGTTCAAGGGAGACTGTCCAGTCCCCTTCTGCCTCTTCAGGAAGTGCCCTGGCATCCTGGGGAGTGGTCTCAGTGTCAGTGTCTGCAAAAACCGAGTCTTGCTCAGGAGACCAGCAGGATGGAGCTGGCAGCTCCCCACCACCTTCCTGGGAGAAGCTTCCAGAGCTGCTGCTTCGCTGCCCCACTTCCCCGATCTGGAGCAGCAGAGTGGTTACCGTGGCAATTGCCTGATACAGATTATTTTCTTCTGGGTCTTCATGAAACATGCTGTACAAAGTTTTACAGAACTGGATAAATTCTCTCTGAAATTAAAAAAGGGTATACAGCTACATAACCAGGATGGAAGTATAATGCGTTTTTAAAACATGATATTTCTTAAGAGAAAACCCACAATACCTTTTTGAAGCCAAATGTAAGAAGGTAGTCTCTGCTCTTGGACTCCAGGGAATTTCAGCACACTTGAGGTATGCCATTTGTCTACACAGCAACTAAGTATGCACAAACTAGAGGATGTGCACACCCATGAGCCCAACAAGTCAGCTTGTTGAAATGCATCCAAAAGCTATGCACAGATTTATTTATAGGGCTGTTTAAGGGTTATAGTAGAAAGGTTGGGAATGGCTTTATTATGACTAAAATGATGACTTGTTCATTTGGTGGAATACCATGCAGCAGCTACAGGCTGCAAAATACAACGGTGACGTCTGCTGCCTCAAGTTACACATTCCTGTCTAAACTGGGAAACCTTTATGTCATGTGATGAGATTCTCCATGTGGAATTTAGCTACACAATTACTCTGGGAATAGCAAAACTTAAGTAGAGAACAAATTTAATATGTAATGATTTGGGGAAAATATCCATAAATAGAAGCAAGGTGTGTGGTCAGAATACTGACAACTCTGGGTGATGAGATTTAACTGAATTCCTATCCAAGGACTAGAATGAACATTTGAAAGCAACTCCCACAGTAGAGCAACACTTCTCAAATAGGCCAGGAAATAGGAATCCACAAGATGTTCTGTGGTCAAAAAAGACACACATGCTAAACTGTTCTTGAAGGCTCAGTACATACTAGTACCAAAAAGATTTAGGTCCTACAACAAAAGAACAGTTTCAAAACCCAGACACTGAGAGAAGAATCCTTTTGAAATCAAAGTAAAATGACCTACCACCTCATAGGACACTTGAATGTAGTAGCATAAAACCCTCTTCTGGGAGACTGCAAAGATTTGAAAGACTCATCGTACTGTGTGTTACAGCCAGTGATTTTCAAGAACCATGAGTACTAAATTTTAAGGGAGGGATGCTATATCCACTGCCCCTAAGTGCTTTTGTGACAGGAATACAAGGGCTGTCCAGGAAAAATTGAGCCATTGCCTATAACAACTGTTAAATCGCTGGATACTTTCTGGACCGTTGTAAATTGTAACCTGGGTATATTAATTAGTTACAAAATTATTCAAAGACATGAAATGTGGCAGCCAACTGTTTGAAGAGTTCTGACTTACTCTGCATCATATTTAAATACGTCCCATTTAATTACAATGTTCAAGAAGTTACAAAATCCTTTGATTATGGAGGCCTCGGCTTAATCAAGCTTCTGAACAAATCAATGGCAAAATAGTTCATTCTGTACGCAGAATAAAGTCCATACCTGACTCATTTTGGGCAACTCGGTGTGCGCTTTATCTTTTTCTTTGGCTAAATCCTTAATCATCTGTTTCAGCTGTTTCTGATAATCAGTTGCATCACCTGAGAGAAAGGAAACTAGTCTAAATGAATTCAATGAACACCAGAAAAAATGTAGAAGGGGTAGTGAGGGGAAGAGAAATCCCACTGAGCAAATCCATGCACGGAAAACACAGAGGAACAGTTTGTTTTACAACTGACAGCGAATGGAATGTGGCAGGTGGGCGACTTCTCTTTCTACAAGAGGACCCTGAAATACTGCTTAGAGGAAAAACCTGGCTAGGGTCAAGGGACAGTCTCCCCATACACTGGGCTCTGAAAGCTGTTAACTTGGGAGGGCGCATGTAAGTCAACTTCTAAGAACACAAGGTCTTGTTCCTGACACCTGTAGCGCTGTGCCTGATGGAAGGTAATGATGAAAAGACATACAGTGATCCCTCGTTTTTCGCGGTTAATGGGGACCAGAACCTTCCTCAAAAGCTGAAAAACCGCGAAGTAGGATTTGCCCCTAGGAATTTTCTCATTGGTCAATGTCGCACCGGAAACCAATCACGCGCCTTTATGAGAGCCCGTGGTATGTACTCTGAGTCAACTCATCTCTTTGTTTGACATGCAGGGATCCTCTCTCGCGCATCAACATGAAACAACGCTCCTTTCCGCCATGTGGCTGCCGACATGGTTGTATTTTTTCATCTTTATTTTTTGATGAATATTTTGGGAAAACCCGCGAAGCGCTGAAGCCGCAAAACATGAAGCGCGAAGTGGCGAGGGAACACTGTACATACCATTTGATTTCCCAAAAACCAGGGGTCTTGACGTCGACAACAAAGGATTCTTCAGTGGTGACTGGCTGTCTAGGTCATTTTCAGTGAGTGCTTTTAAGAAAATTGAACAAATTATTGTCTTAACCAAAACCAAAGTTTTTTAGGTAAAAAGAAACTAAAGACTAAACTGGCAGCCCCCAACATGTGGGCTACAGTCTTTGCAAGATCTAGGAACCCAGGTGTACACCAAGCACTGGACACACGGACTAAAGAAAACATCCTATATGTCTGGTAATGCCCTTTCCTGGATATATGTAAATATTGCTGTAATTATAAATTCACAGGATGTGGCTGATACTGACCTGGGAAAATGTATGTAGTAGAATCCTATCTATTATATGCAAATTCTACAAATAAAACAGTACCTATGGATGGTGGGATAATAAACTTTTCATAGTGTTTTTCTATAAGTACATACTACTACACTACATAATTTCTAGCAAAAGTTAAAAATAGAGTATTTTATCATTACAAGTTTTCCTTGACATACACAAAGATAAAAGTATCAAAACCCTGATAACACTGCTGGTGGAAGTATAAAACCTTACAGTCATTTTGAAAAACAGTGTGGCAGTTCCTCAGAAGAGTTAAACATGAATTACCATTCAGCCTAGAAATTCTAGGTATACGAAGGCTGTCCAGAAAAATTCCAGCCATTGTATACCAAAGGGAAATGAAAACATGTCTAAGAACTTGTACACAATTGTTTGTAGCAGCATTGTTCCAAAGAGTAAAAAATTGGAACAAACCCAAATACCCGTCAGTTGGTAAACAGATAAATTATGGCATGCCCACCAACTGGAGTGTCATATTCAGTCATAAAATGAATGTGGCACTGATGCATGCTACAACATGGGACATGGATGAACCTTAAAGACAGTAAGTAAAAGGAGTCAGTTGCAAAGCTGCACACACATTGTATGATTCCATTCATATGTCCAGAATAGGCAAATCTATAGACAGAAAGGGAGAAATGGATTGCGGGCAATAGCTAGAGTATGGGCTTTTTGAAGTGATGAAAATGTTCTGAAATGATAACTGAATATACTAAGTTATTGTATACTTTTAAGTGAACTGTAGATCAATAAAGCTGTTAGAAAAAAACTAAAGATTACAGATAATATCCTTATTTTTAAAAGGTTGAAGCTTACTATTTAGTAAACCATTAACAGAATAAAGGCAAAATTCAGTTGTGACCACAAATAAACACAAGATGGCACCAAAGCCTTGATAAGCTGCCCTCCTTGGAAGAAAAGTTTCTTGAGTTTTGGGGATGGGATTTTCTATAACAAAGATACTGAGTCATTTTTCCCCCAACTTCCCTCCCACCCCCCCCTCCAAAAAAAATTCTACACAGTGGCCATGTCAGAATCCATTCAAATTGAATAGGAGGGAAATTACAAACTCAGGATGGTACTTGGGGCAGTCATGATGGAAATGGATTTCTTAGAGAATAGCTCCTGAGAAGTTAAGAGCATATAGGTCTCTACCTTCAAAGAGCTTGCTGTGTCAAACAGTAAAAGCGTACACAAACAAAATGCTCTAACAGAAGAACCAATACACACAAATGTCACAGGAGCACAGAGCGGAAAGGTTAATTTAAGGGGTAGGTGAAATAACAGTAACAAGGAACCAGAAGCCAAGCAACTACAGAGCAGCACTTCCCAACCTCTTTCCAGTCCTGGCGCACAAAGAAAATGTCATAATGTCACCCAGAATGGACACTAGACCCTGGGGGAGGCTTGGAGCTCACTGAAAAAAAATTATGATCAGAAACACAGGAAACAGTGCACTGGGGAACAATCACTGAATGTACTATCAGCCTTTTAAAATGAACTATTTGAACTAACGTATAACATTTTTATATTCCAACATATGTGTAATTCAAAACTAAATGGACTGAGACATTTCTACTGAAGTGTTCACGGTGTCTCACTTCAAGAACTTCAGAAGTTAAAACCTGATGATTTACATTTTGTTGCTGAAACTCCCTTATATCTGGTAGAAGAGTACATACTACTTTCAACACCATTTGGCCTTCAGATATCGTTGAGATTACAGTCATCAAAATACCATCCTCCATATTTTTTTGCAAAGGCAATCAGTATAGTGCCTCCTCCTACCCCTCCACAGAGTAGTTGGAAAAGGCAATCAACTTACAAGACTTGTATTAGTTAAGCATTTTGACATATCCAAGTCATTGATAGGAAAATCAACTAAAGTATCCAATTTCCATCTCACATCTGTAAAACTCACTTGACATGTAACAGGTGCTGGGATCAGAATGCAGTTTCTTAAAGACTTCATGACAACCTGGATTAATACCAGGGATCTTCAGCACCTCACTTTTCTCAATTTCAATTCAAACTTTTAATTTCACAAAAGTTTTTTTTAGTTTTGTGTTCTACACTTACCATATTTTTCAAAATCTTCAAGTGGCATTTTCAACTCTTGATCCTAATCCAAAAAACATCTCGGTTCCATCAAGCCTAAGTTGTCCATCACCAAGTCAGGTGTGCTGGTAGTTCTGATGTGGTTTGTGTCAGTACTGCCTAAGCTTTTAGACCAGAAAGTAAACTCATTTTTGTGTGTCCTGGGAGAAGTTTAGCTTTGCAAGTTTCCTCAGTACATCATCTATATTCAGAATTGTTATCTCCTCAAACTGAATCTTCACACTGTTTCCATTCTCTGAGGGAAATTCTTGATCCTGGCTAGAGTCATCATTTGGTTCATCCATTTCCACTTCACTTGGGAGCCTTCTTCATGATTGCCATTGGGCCATTCCCATTAATAATTTGGTCCTTAAAGCAATGTAGCGATCCTTCAGTTTTCTTGGATTCCAGTAGATTCTTTGATATACTGGCACATCCAAGAGCAGGAGACTATAGTATACTTTCAGTACTGTTTCTTAACCATAAAAAACGGCCACCCAAGAAGTGAAGAACCAATGTTGTGAGTGTAATCTGAGTGCCAAGTTTTTCTCTTAGGCAAACAGTCCTCACATGCTTTGCATCTTTGGTCTTGTTGATGTTAATTTCAAACACATAATATCCTCTTCTTTAATACTGCTAAGGTTTTCATTCACAGTGAATATTCCATGAAACCTGTATATTACAGTACCTCTCATTGACAAAGCAATGTCATGCAATGTGTATTTCCAATTGTACTGCACAGGTTTAGAAAAGTGGATCCATTCCAAGTTAACTCAAATTTCCAAAGTACATTCTGTTATTGTGAGCAACGGGACAAAATAGATTTTGTCAAGTAACAAAATGAATCAAATGATACTGAAATCTTAGCATACTCAAACCTTTTAAATATTAGTTTTCATACTAATAATATTGAAATGGCTACATACAATTCCTGATTAGGACTTTTAATTAATGACTTCTTCAAAATACTGTCACCATCACAAGAAAGTAGAAGCAAATGCCATTTTTCTCTCCTTGATGGAAACTCCTTGTCATTACTGAGAATCTGAATGGTTCAAATGTTTTTTATTTTACTTCAAGTGTGTGGTCATTCTGCATATCAAACAGCTTCTCCCTTAGTGACAAATATAATGAAATTTTTGGCTAATACAGCTGGATTTTGAACCCAGTCAACATTTTTTCATATCAAGTATTTCAAAACAAAAGATTTTCCTTACTCATACACAGATATTACTATATTAGCTTATAATTATATTTCAGGATTCAAATTTAACACTGACTAAACATCACTAATGAAGGACTTATAATAACCTAATTCTTTTGTTGAATTTTTGCTTTGAATCCATACCCTAGGCACATACTAATATATTTTCATGTGCTCTCAGTTTTCAATTAAGTTCATTCAGGTTTTCAATGTTTTCAGTCTTTTTAAATAGCTATATTTTCAACCAAACTGCAAACTAGAATTATTCATAGGATTCTTTTTAACTTCTTCACAAAGTCTTCCTTTGGACAGCAAACCCACTGTGGTTTATATAAGACCTCAGAAATCTCTACTTCTTCCCATAAAGCTGAACATACAGAATGGAGCAGCTCAAATTTTATTAGATTTGACATTTTAAGATACATTTAATGTGGATACAGGAGAGCTTCCCTGTCAGGGTAACAATGTAACCCCCAAATCCCAGGAGGAGCTCAGGAATCAGGTCCACACTAGTCCAGTGCTGCGCTCATTTGTGTTTTGTTTTTTTTTACCATTGGTAGCTTCTTTTGATGCTTCTTTCTAATGAATATAATGTTCTTCCAGGAAACTGTCTTTTGGAAGTCCAGTTAGTGTAATTAACTGAGCAAAATGACCAATACCTATACATTTATCAATCTACAATAAAAACTCCAGATTTAATAATCTGGAATACAATTCATCCTTGTGTCACTTGAGCTGGTATCATATCATCTGGAATATTTCCTATTTCCTTTACTCACAGTGTTGCAGTCACCATGGAGCCAATACAGTGAGCCCTTCCGGAAGTGTGAGGCTCTGGGCCAAGCGCTTTCTTGCTTCCTGTGCTGTATCAGATACCTTCGTAAGCAAGCTCGCCAAAGCCCTCTGCCTCCTCCAGAACCCTCAGAGTTCCAGGTGCACTCTGCACAAGGTGGGCATTTGAGGCCAGGTCCTGATGTGCCATGTTTGGTACCCACCTCCCGTCAGGCAAGTAAGACTCATTACTCTCTGGGCACACAAATTCAAACTTGTAATTCTCAGTGTACTTCCTAATTATAGGTGAGTTGAACTTTTTTTCTGACTAGTGTGTTTATCCCTAACCTTTAATCAAAAAATATTCATTATGGTAGAAAGTAAATATTTATTTAAATTAAATCTATTTAAATGAAAAGTACTTAAATATATTGTGGATCTTCATGGCTTTGGCAAATTGATGTGTTTCAATAGAGGTTTTATCGTCTGTATTCTTAAGACATTTTTAACTGTATAAAAAATTTAAATGTTAAATATAGGTAAGCAAAATATCAAATCTTAATTTCCACTGAATTTAGTAATTTAAATTGTGTCACATGCAAATATTAAAATCACATGTTCAAAAAGGTGAGGTAGAATTGAATAAAATAAAATCACCCATGTTCTCTTTAGCAATACCAGACACAATGATTATGAAAAGATGATAATGACAATAGTAAAGGAATAATTAGGCATGCACTCTATGTTAGTAGTTAAAACGTTTGTGAAAAATAAGGGCAAATTAAATAAAAACAAAACTTACATTGGCATAAAAAGCAAAGAACTTGCTAATGTTAAACAATTTGCACTAAAGTAATGACGAGTCTGTGGGAAGGTGGAGGAAGAAAGAGCTGTGTGTGGCTGCTACACAATGCTCCCTGGATTATGTGCGTAACATATTGTACACCAGTTTAGCAATGGCTGAACTCAGGAAGTGTCCCCAGAGAGCGCAGATAACGTCCACGTGCATGTGCAACTTTTGTACAGGTGTTAGTTGTAAAAGCCACCATGATCTCGTGGCCCTGGAAACCTCACAGCCCACCAGGCGCCCAGGCCAGGAAGTTCTGTCAGAGGCCCCTTCCAGCACCAGGACCATGGCACTGAGGTCCAGAGACCTGGACTGCCTCGTCCACGTCCACCAGTTTCAGAGGTCCACAGAATACCTTAAGGTGAACACCACTTGTGAACCCATAGCTTTCAAAACTGTGTTCTTTGTTCCTGGTGACCACTGCCTAAATTTGAAGGAAGCGTGGTCCTACGTGCTAGAAAAATGAAATGGCCCTTCAAAAACAGTAGGGTCAAAGAGCCACAGGGGCCTGGTTTCCCCACACATTCCACAGGCCAGTGGTTCACAAGGTGTGGTCCTTACACCTGGTGAGTCAGACACAGGTGGGGCCCAGCAACCTGTATTCCAGATGATTTTGGTGCACACTCAAGTTTGGGCACCACTGCCATAAGCCATACAATGCAGTACTTCAAAGTTTGTTATCAGAAACCCCAAACTAAAAACAGCTATTGCCTCAAGTCTACATGAAATTTAAAAAGAACTTCAGTGTTGTGCACAAAGCTAATGTGTGTCAAGACAGAACAGAGCCTAATTTTTCTACTTGAAGTTTCTTACCTGGAGGGATATGAAGCCTATATAACAATTTAATTTTCTCATTCATTTCTCCATTATACATAATATCTGTCAAGAGAGAGAGAGAAATTGATTGATTGATTAATTGGATGCAGATGGTTAAAGTATACTTGTCATGACACAAATTCACTGGACAGAGAATTCAATAAGGTCAACAGTAGTTGAACCAACACATCATCTGTCCCTACCCCCAGACACACACTTAGAAATGAAAATGTGAAAGGTGGTTATTGGTGACCTTCTGCAAACATTAGGAACATGATTCCTAACAAGCTACCACCACACCCTGGGTGTCACAGAGAACAAGGTCAGTGGCCTTGTATGTTGAGAGCCTGGGCCCCTCTTCCTACACCCCTTTAGGAATCTTAGAAACAGTCATGAGAGGAGCCTGCAGAGTGATTTTTTTTAATCACAAAACCATGTCAGACTAGTCACAAATACATTTCATTGTGTGGGCCTGCCTGCTCCACAGTCCACTTTGCCTTGTGTTCAGACTCACATCCCAAATCAACTCACTGCAATAGACCCACAGAGTCATACCAAGACAGCTCACAAATGCTTTGAATTCAATAAGATGATCCATGTTGTCATCCAGAAGCCTGAACATTCTCTCGGCGAGGATCTCCGTGTGGGCCCCACAGGTCCACGGCGACACAAGCTGAAACAGGTGTGCACACTGCCGGGCATCTATGCGGTACTGCTCTGCATAGGGCCTGCTGGGGTCATGGCGAGGGGCCACCGGCTGGGGCTGCTCCCAGTAACAGCTCAGCATGTGTTCTCTCTTAAAACGAGGGAGAGGGATCGGTGAGAGATGGCAGCACATCTAAAAGCCAGGGCTAACATGGCCTCTTGTGACTCACTTTGCCTTGTGAAATTACTACATAATTGAACAAGCAACATTAAAACAAACATGAAAAAAAAAATTAAATTCCTCACAATCTCATCATTCTAACCAGACGTGTAAAAGTGTCTCCTTGTTAGCCTGTAGTCCTTGCCCGCATGAGTATGTATTATAATTTTAACAGTTTTTACCATTTTAACTTTTTAAATGTATAGTTCAGTTGCCATCATTTTATTTATAGAGAACATACAATTTTTAACCTGGTATTTTCTCTTAAAGTCACATTGTCTGAAAAGTCAAAAAAGTACTAGACAAGCTATAGGATACAAAAGAAACTAGCAACTCTGGTTATTTGTGGGGAGGGAATATGGGTGTAGGAGCCAGAAGGGTGCATACTTCTTTATATGTTCTGAATTTTGAACCACATGGATATGTTCATTAAGAGAATTAAAAGTAAAAAAAAAAAAAAAGTGATTTCAAGCCTTGGGAATAGACTAAGAACTAAAGCAATCAAACCTGGCCCTGTCACAGGGCACCCTGATCCCCTTCAGGGTGCATCTTTTAAGTCACCTCTTGGGACGTCTCACTCACTGAAACAGCCAGTGACTGCAGATTCCTCAGTTTCAGTGCCCTCTGCCCAAAAGGATGGCACAGAAATCACTGCCAGCATGTACTCCATTTTGGATAGACAACAAAATGCTATTTACAATTTTACTGTCCTATTCATTGTAGCTGTGTTCTTTAAATAGCCTTTGCAAAATTGTAAAAAGTACCACAAAGGTCTAATAGATTCCCATTCCTGAAAACCCAAGACACTAGGAATTCTCATGTACATCTATGCCTCCTGTGATGCTAAAGGCCCCGAGAAGGTTGCCCAGAAGAAAACACTTAAATGATATATAGGCCAAGGATTAATCCAACCAGGTATTTAGCTGTTAACTAAAGTCTCATGTGCATAGACTCCTACAGAAAACAAACCAATAGAAAACTAAGCAAAGGATAGGAACAGGTGATACAAAAAAGTATACAATTAGCCAATAAACTCATGAAAATGGTACTCAACCTCACTAATGAGTAAACAAATTTAAGAGAAAATGCTATTTTTTACAAGACTAGCAATTTTTTTTAAGATCCATACTACTAAATGTTGGGTGGGTGCAGTATGTGGTAAATGAGCACTCTTAGAAATCATCAGTGAAATTAAAATTTGAAAAATGCAAAACATTAGCAGTAGTGACAGAAATTGAGTGTGCAACGCATCCCACAAAAACAGCTGCACTGATGTCTGATTAAAAGCACAAGGATGTACAGCACTATTTATGAAGCAAAAAATTTGAAACCACATGAATGCCCCTCAAAGGTGAATGTTAAATTATGGTTCAATCCTACCATGAAATTGTGCAACCATTAAAAAAAAAAGAGTAAGAAAAGGTGTGTAGGTATCAATCTAGAAAAAGGGCCATGATGAAAAATTGCAGGCCATCACGTGTAGCACAATCTCACTTGTGTGGGGAAAAAAGTGTGTGTCTAGGGAGATATAGAGGGAAAAAAATCAGGGAACGGATTCACCTGTACAAAGTAGGATTGTAGGAGAGAGTGGGTATAATTTTAACTTTATTTTGTGTTTTTTAATTAAATGTTGAAAATAAAAGTCTTAACCAGAACATGGAAGCAAATATTAGGGACCCATAAGGCCTTGTTTCAGGGGCCAGGTGTTTCCATGAGCACTTCCAAGTATGAATTATGTGTTCACATCTTACTTGGAAAGATAAGATTAATGAAGCTATTCTCAGTTTGAGAGAACAGGAGATTGAGATCACAAATCTGAATTTATGGTGCTTGCTTCAGCAGTACATATACAAATCTGAATCTATGTAATTTCAAAGATTGCTTTACAACATGGTTGGACTTTCAGGGCATTAATCTAAGTGAAATAACTCAGACAGAGAAAGACAAATACCATATGATCTCATGTGAGGAATCTAAAAAACAAACAAAAACACAAACTCATAGAAAAAAATTATCAGATTTGTGGTTACCAGAGGTGGGCAGGGGGCAGTGGGGGAGCTGGAGGAAGGTCAAAATGTACAAACTCCCAGCTCTAAGACAAGTACGAGGGGTGTAACACAGTGTAGTGACTACAGTTAACAGTACTGGACGGCATATTTGAAACTTGCTAAGAGTACAGACCCTAAAAGTTGTCATTACAAGGAAAAAACTTTTTTTTTTGTATCTATATAAGAAAATGGATGTTAACTAAACTTACTGTGGTAATCACTTCACAATATACGTAAGTCAAGTCATGCTATACACCTTAAACTTATACAGTGCTATATGTCAATTATATCTCAACAAAACTGAAAGAAAAAAAAGAATTGCTTCAAAGGATTAAAACAGATTGCTTTAAATTTACAATAAAAATAGATTTCATTAAGTGCCAATCACATCATTCATCTTTAACCGGAAAGGGTATATAAAGATGACATCAAAGTCTACTATTTCTTGTTAAGACAGAATGTTCATGCCTGTACATTGCAGGCTGAGGGAAGAGTGCAATGAAGTTACAGAATGCACTGCTTATTAAGAACTCATCACATGTTTACAAGAGAATATAAAGCAGGGTATCCAACCTTTTGGCTTCCCTGGGCCACAGTGGAAGAATAATAATTGTCTTGGGCCACACATATAATACATTAACACTAATGATAGCCCATGAGCTAAAAATAAAAGCAAATAAATTAAAATAAAAGGTCACACAAAAAAATCTCATGCTGTAAGAAAGCTTACGAATTTGTATTGGGTCGCATTCAAAGCTGTCCTGGGCTGTATGCAGTGGGCCAAAGATTGGACAAGCTTAATGTAAGCGTATCTCTGGGTGGCCCTTTCCTTTGAGAAAATGAAATTCTGATTCAAAAGACAAGAGATATGCATTAAAAGCCAACTAGAGAACATCATACCCCAAAGTAGTTAATCAAGTCTTAAGAGATGTGAAGTCTGTGAAAGTCAAGGAAATTCAGAGGTCAGGAGTATGGGGAAAAGGACAGTCTGAGAGAGCTGTCATATGGGGCATGATGCTGGCTCAGCCTGGAAGAAAGAGGTGGGTCCATAAAGGAGGCACCTAGGATGCACAACAGAATTAGACACCATGATTATGACACTATTTTACTGATATTTCCTTTGGAAATAATATTGTATTTAGTTTTTTCTAATTTATGTTTGCAGTTAGTCCTATATAAATGAAAAACTTGTAGGGCTAACTACAACTATGAAAATAAATTCCACTAAGTGCCAACCCCACCATTCATAGGAAAGACAAATAAGAGACAAGAAACTGCTCTATCTTATTTAAAAACTTTATATGAGATGCCAGGATAGCTTAGCAGTTGAGCGCTTGCTTTGCAATCGCGAGATCCAGGGTTCAATTCTCGGCCCATGCAAATCCACATGCTGAACTGCAGCACAACTGCTAATGGCTGGGATGGCAGCAAAGGTTCCCACCCTGTCCAGCCCCACGTCCACCTGTGTGGAATGAAACCGTGTCACAACTAATGACGTACAACTATGGAGACTGCTCTGGGCCCTCCGCCTTCTCTCTCTGTCTCTCTCTCTCACCTTCTTTCAAAACAGTAAAATAAGTCTTAAAAAAATTTTTTGTATTAAAGATGAATGACATGCTTAGTACTTGATAAAATCTATTTTTATAATAGATTTAAAGCAATCTTTTAAGTTACAGAAATTCTGATTTGTAATGTGTCTTATCTCAAATTGAGAACAGTTAACCCTAAACAAATGAAAGACTTTCTATGCTAAATAACACATTTGTGTACCTGCTTTTGTTTCTACTGTTCCCTATTTTTCCTCCTTGAGGGTCAGGACTTGGGTACATACAGTAACCTTTGACCGTATTTTCTCTTTATGCAACAGAGGAAACTATAACACTTAAAAAGAGGTGATGTTTACAGGAGACAAGGGCCAAAAATCCTGCTTATTACAAATGAGGAGTGCCAGGAATTGAAAAGCCATCAAATGATTGCAGGGAAATGTGCCATGAAGAGTTCAGATGACCTCGAAACCTGAAGTGCTTGCTGCTTATCACTATGTCAACTGTTCTGGCAATTTGTGATCTGAAGTGACTGGCTCAGCGTTCCCACCAGGCCTGGAGGCCACTCTCCTCAGTGCTGGACTTGCTTTCTGCAACTGCTCTTCCTCCTCTTGCACTGCCAGGGGGTCAGGAGTCAACCAGTGTGTCATTTTTGTTGACTGGGTTTCTAGCGAGGCACTTGAACATGTTCTCTGCAGAATGCCTTAAGTAGAAAGACCTAAGAATCTACTAAATAGCCAAATATTAGAAATATGGTTTAGTTTATTATTACTAATATGTGAGATTATAACATTATTTAACAATAATTAAGACTATGTGGCAACATGGAAAAGTGTTAACAGCATCAAGGGAAAATAGAATATAAGTCAGCATGCATACCAGCCTCACAAATATAAAAATATGTGTACATATACTGTGGGTGAGAATGGGTAATGAAAAAGTATATGCGGGGATCATTACAATGGGGTCACAGTCCCATCTACTATGGACTGGGAACTCGGCATAGCAGCTCTAGTGTGCGGGCTCCGAGCTGGCGAGGCTACGCAGAACTGGCCGCTGGGGCAGCTGCAGCCTGTGCTGCCACAGAACAGGCAGAGGACAGACCAGTCCGGCTCATGCACATCACCCCTGGGCAGGCTGACACCACGGGTTCATGCCTGGCCCAGGGCCTGCCACTCACTCATTTTCCTAGACTTCCTTACCTTAAATAAGTCATAGAGTTCCTCGAGGTCTTCAGGAAGAAGTGAGACTTCTGGGGTGACAACACGGAGCTTGAAGAAAGCACAGCAATGGAGTGAATTCTCTCCTGCACCTGGGAGGGTCGGAGGCAGGAGGGGCTATTCCTGCCACAATAGGACCCAGGCTCCCAATGCCAACTTCCCCATCTGCCCAAGCAGAGCTGCAAGCAGTCTGCTCCTTTCTGACACAAAGATCACTTTATGGGAATTTTCTCAAGTGTTTGTCCTCAGCCTTTCTAATTCACACAGCAGGGCCTGCAGACAAAGGGTACGTTCTGATGGAAGCTGAACACTAGCAAAGACTGAGCTCAGGCAGGAAGTTCCTCTTGAATAAGAACTCACACAGCAGGCCACATGTGCTGGGCATTTTCTACATCCTACTCCTTCAGTCACACCCGGCAGGCATTATGAGCCTCACCTCACAGGCAGGGGATCTGAGGCTCATGGTGGTTAATTTGCTCAGTCTGACTCTAAAACCCATGCTGTTTATAGACTACATCATATCTATTAAGTTTTTAATTCAAAGCAAATAAGAAAAGAAAAGAAAAAAGAAGAGAAGAGAAGAAAAGAGAAAAGAAGCTGGCATTTTTTTGTTGGAGATCAATGGGACACCCCGGTCAGCGGCGAGCAGCCATGCTGCGGTGGTGGCCTGACTCACCACGTTCTGCTTCGTGGTGTCTTCGTGGCCTTGGAGAACCCTGATGCGGTGCCTGCAGCGCATGCGCTCAATGTGCTCCACAGACTGGCCTCCAAACTTCTGCAGGAAGATGAGCTGCTCAGAGTCCTCTGTGCACAGAGGACGCGGAAGCAGTCCGGAAACCTCCCTGATGCCCATCTCCCCAGCAAGCTCCACGGGGTGGGGTGGGACGGGGCCTGTTACCTCATAGGAGTCCCGAATGAGGTCAGCAATGTCAGTCACAGGATAGGGCTCCTGGTCGTCGGAGAAGAACGCATGGTGGCTGCCAACTGGGAGACCAGGGCTGTCCTCATTCTTAATGTGATCTAGAAACCTGACACACAGCCTGGCATTAAAGCACAGTTTGACCCTCACCTGGGCACCACACAACACCCACTCCCTGCACAGGGGCCATTAGATGTGTCACAGCACTTTCAAATACAGCTTATTCGTCTCCAAACACTGGGAGCCAGCCGAGCAAGGTAGCAAACATTGCTCATTTTAGAGAAAAACAGGCAGTCATAAATCCAGGCTCATCTGTCAATTTGGGCTCCATGGTAGGTATCTGGGGGTCTGGGACTCCCCAGGGAAGTACAAAATTCTGTGCATGCCATGCAGTATTAGGTTTCCAAAGAATCCTGAAGGGAACTTTCCTTAGTCAGCCAACTTGCCCTCAGCTCCAACAGACGCAGGTTCCAGTCCTTGGCCTAGTGGGACACACCAGCCCCTACACACAAAATGTCTGAAACCTCCAGTTGGCTGCCCAAGGCCAACATTTCCCTGTGCCTGTCACTGTTACAAGGTCACTGTGAGTCCAGACATTTGAATCTCCTCAGAGAAAAGCATTGATAGCCCTCTCTCTTCCTGGACATCTTTACTTGGAAGAGAGGAGTGAGGGAAGATAGCACTATTTGCCACATGCAGGTGACAGTGCCACTTGATGGCTTTGCTCTAAGGGAATCACAGGGTGAGGAGTGACAGAGTGGAAGGAAACCTTCCATGGCAACAGCCCTGCTGGGCACCTGCTGCCACCTCCTGCCATCTGCCTTCCAGGGTTCCAGCTGCTGGAGCCCACCTGCTGAGGATCATCAAGGCCTGGCCATCGTCCTTGCTGCTGCACAGGTCCTCGGCATTGGCTTCCAGCACAGCCAGCCCCAGCTGGAAGATGGCTTTGATCCCGTCGTAGAAGAAGCAATCTACAACGTTCACCGCACTCTCCAGAGGCATAATGCTGAGAAACAGAGTCAGGAACCACGACAGAGAGACAGACGCCAGGGCTGAGGGGTCATTCAGGTGCCCCGCCAGGTCCGGGAGGTGTTCCTGAATGAGCTCCTCGAACACGGACTGGTCCACTTGGGCCCCTGGAGAAGGAAGGCCACTTGATCAGGAGGGACTCACACTCTGTCAAGTTAACCTAAAATCAGAACTACTCTGAGGTATGCACAACAGTAAGACAGACTCTGAGTCCAGAAAGGACTCACACGTCACTGACTCCCATGACCCAGAGGCTCTGGTTATGCCTTGCTACTCTACAATGTTAAACTGCCTCCCACATTATCAAGTGAAAAAGAGACACAAGCTAATTAGTTAACCACCCAGGCACATGAAGGGAGCTAGGGCAGATGGTCACAGTCATACTGATTTTAGACGTCTTGACCAAAGTATTCAATGGGGAGAGGATCATATTTTCAAAAAATTATGCATATCTGTATAGAGGGTGAGGAAGATCTGTAACCCCTATTTCACACCACATAGAAAAATACATTTGAAACATGTCACAGACCTAAATATAAAAGCTAATACTATAAAAGTTCTAAAAGAAAATACAGGAAAAGGCAAAATTCGTTAGGACACTGAAAGCACTAACCAACCATAGACAAAATTATAAATTGGAATGCAATAACTTTAAAGACATGTTCTTCAAAAGACACCATTAGGGGAAGCCGGGATGGCTCAGTGGGTTAAGCGCTCACTTTGCAGCCCCAGGGACCAAGGATCGAATCCCGGCCCCGGCCCGTGCAGACCCATATGCTGAACTGGGGAGTGCCCCCAGTTTAGTTCTCACCGAGGTGAGACCCCGGCCCAGTTCTGGCCTGGTACAGCCCCGCCCACCTGTGGAATGAAACTATGTGGAAAAAAACAATGATGTGCAACTATGGAGACTGTTCTGGGCCCTCCCCCTTCTCTCTGTCTCTGTCTCTGTATCTCCCACTCTCTGTCAAAAACAAAAATAAATGTTAAAAAAAAAAAGACACCATTAATAAAATGAAAATGCAAATTCAGAGGAAATATTTATAATAAATACATCTGACAAAGATCTTGTATTCAAAATAAAGAACTCCTCCAACTCACTAATAAGTCAGTAACCAAAAATTTTAAATAGGCAAAAGATTTGAATAGACACTTTAAAAGAGATGATAAAGAAATGGCCAGTAAGCACAAAAATATATGTTCAAAATTATTAATCAAAGAAATGCAAAATAAAACCACCACAATATGCCACTGCTTACCCACTAGAATGGCTAAAATCAAAGACAATTCCAAGTGCTAACAGGGATGTGGAGCAACTGGAAAGCCTTCCTCAACTCCTCTCCTCTCCTGTCTGCATGGGCTCCCCTGGTACCAAGAGCAAAACCCCCTTCCATTTCCAGGCTGGTGTGAGATGTGTGAATTATATTACATATGCTTTGAAAACCTGTGACCTAGCAATTCTACTCCTAGGTATATATTAAAACAAAAAACAAAACTGAGAGTATACTATTCACACATGAAAGTTCATTGCAACTTTACTTAGAATAAAAAATTGGGAACAACTCAAATGTCTATCAACAGGTAATGGGATAAACACATGATGATATGAATAGTCAGCAAGAAAAGGGGACAAACTAGTGATGCGCCAACAACATCGTGTTGTGCAAAGGAAGCCAGTCATAAGAGAGAACATTCTCTATTTTGCATTCATACCAAGTTTAAGAACAGGTCAAATTAATCTGTGGTGACAGAAGCCAGTGCCAAGTGTTACCTGCAGAGAATGGGCAGAAGGGGACCTTGCAGGTTATAGAGAGGCTCCACATGTCCCACCCTGTACAGGGTCACCCAAGTGTGTACACTGCCATGGAGGGTCTGACCTATCTCATAGCAATACTCGTCAACTGACAACATGCCACCATGACCCTGAGGCTCTGATTATTCCTTGCTACTCATATATTAAACCGCCTCTCACATTATCAAGTGAAAAGAAACACAAGCCAGTTAACCACTCAGGCACATGAAGGGAGCCAGGGAAGATGGTCAGTCATACGGAAAGGCCACCTACCTCCCAGCTACCCTCCCCCTTACTCCCAGGGGTCATGACATTCCCTCAATTCTCAGGATATGAGCCTTCAAGCCCTTCTTCCTGCCTGGTCCCTACATCTAGTGCTTTGTCAAATTCTGTCTCAAGTTGGTTCTTTTGTTTCTGTTCCCACTGCTGCCACCCTAATTCTGGGCCAGCTCCACATCATTCTGGATTACTAAGAAGCGCCCGGAAGAGTATCAGCTAAGCACTAGGAGGTGGCTGGACCACAGAGTGCAAATTCACATGTCAACCACACTGAAGATAGAGGCAGTGAGGGCTTGAGCAGCATGGGGTCCCAGGTTTGCTCAGAGCTGGAGCAGCAACCAGTGAGCTTTCTCATCGTGAACTCATGCAAGCAGGAGGCCTTCTCCCAGTCTGCCCTGCAGGTTGGGCCTGAACGCGGGCTCTGCAGCACCGCCCTCCTCGCCTCAGCTCCTCCTGTCTGCACGGGCTCCCTTGGTACCAACAGCAGGACCCCCCTCCCTTTCCAGGCTTCAGCATCAGTAAAAAACCTCTGTGGTCTTTACTGTTTGACTTGTTTCTTAAGGCTAGGATTTTTCTTTCCTTCTTGGAGGTTCAGCCATCCAAGTAAAATAATTTGGTTTTTATCTAACATCTGAATGTGTTGGTAGCAAGAAAGTCATCAGTTTTATCTCATTTCACCATTGTGCCAGAACTATGTTGAGAAGTACACCATTTAGCTTTCCAAATCCAAGAGCCAAACAGTGTTTGTGCACAGAGCAGCTGAGTGGTGCTATGGATTTTAGAACAGGACAAGTGACAAGTGTCCTTGCCCAGGCTCTGTCACTGTCCCCAGGCACAGAGGAAGGAGGCGGCAGTTACCGATGACTCGGTGGTTGAAGTAGTCCGGGAGCATCCGCTCACACACAGCGACCAGCAACCAGAAGGCTTCTTCCTCCTTGGCATACAGCAGCAAGACAGAGGTCAGGATGTTCATGGACTGCTCGGGGGTTCACAGAGGAGGGGACAGCTATTAACCAGGTCATATAGGGCCACAGAGACATTAAAAGACACACAAGCACAAATTACCCAGAAAAGTCAAGATCTAGCATACCCCAGCACACGGACACTTACGCAGTGGAATGAACATGTGTCATATCAATATAGCCCTCACAAGATACACCAGGCTTAATGATCAGCTGCCGTTCCATCCTTGTCCCCATCTATTAACAGTAATGCTTCACTGCGCTTATTCACAGGGAAACAAAGTTTAAAATCTTGTATTTTTAAATGTCAGCAGCTCCTCTACGCCAGTCTTGGGTTGGGGCTTTTGGTTGTTTGCTTCCTGGTGCTTATTTGGTGTTTAGTAAACTGAGCAAACTTTCCGAGTCCTCGAGAACTGACCTCCCCTTGTGTTTCCTGAAGGAAGTGATCTGCCCCAAACATCTTTTTCCTCCCTGAACAGCATTGCCACTTTTAAAATCATCCCTATGAATTCCAGACACAGCCCCACTGAGGCTGTATCAATGCTGCCCTGCAGTGGAGGCCTGTGGGATGTGAAGACAGCCCACCCACCATGGACGCAGCAGCGCGATCACCTTCCAGGCACTGGGCAAAGTTTCTAACCTCCAAGGGTCAGCCTGTTTGACTGGAAGATGATGACTTCCTTTGGCTTCATTCAATACATTCTTTACTGGAAGGGACCAGGCATGGAGACTTCACATGACAAGCCTCGGTACAAAATGACCCAGAACAACAGAACCCAAGGCGTGGTGGCCAACGTGAGGCATGGACTAAAGGATCCTGCTCCTCAGCATACCCCTCACCTGGCAGTACCCAATTTTGGGGTTCCGATGAGCGTAGGCCGTCAGGACTCTCCTCAGAGCAGCAATTCCCGTTTCGTTTTGGAAGGCAGGGTGCTCTGGTAAGGAACGGTGCAGGTCCCGCTCTATCTCCTCTGTCACCAGGCAACATTTTCCCATGGACTCCTCCACCAGATTACCATAGTAACCGGGATGCGAGGCAAGATCGGTGACGGCATCTGCCGGTTTAAAAGTAATTGTTCAAGGGGAACTGATGACCAGGAATAGTATCAGCATGGGGACGGGACCTGTCCTGTCAGAGGACCTCAGTGGGGTCTTGTTACTTGAAGGACATGAAATATTTTGAGACCACACACAATCAAAAGGACTTCACTTCTGCCAAAAACAAAAAGGAAAGGGAGAAAAAAAAAATTTTTTTTCTAAGAATAACTTCATATAGAGAATGGGGAAAAGCTCATACTAGAAAGTTTTATTAGTACGCTTTTCGTAAGTTGTATTGCCCATAACAGGAAGAATGTGTGTGTGTGTACATGTGTACATATACACACATATATGCTTACATATACATACACAATCTCCATGCATAAACTCAACAAGAAATTATTTGGCACCTATGTGGGAAGCACATGATAAGGTAAATTATGACTAAGTAACAGTAACAATTATCAAGGAGCCCACAGCTGTCAACAGGGAACTGAAGGCTGGGCTCATGGTGCCACTGCCAGGGCCTCTGACAGGCAGGATGTCAGAATGAGGGAACAACACCATGATGGAGGGTACTCGTCACTCGTTGGCCAGCAGCAGGGCACCTGTGGTTTCAGCCAGTATCCCCTCCCAGAGTCTGGCGGCAGGGAGGTCCCCAGAGAGCAGGGGGAGGGGAAAGGGTCCTGTTCTGCCTTTATCCACTTGTTAGTGTTTTTTAATTCTAACTGGATTTAGTACCGGACCCTCTTCAACTCTCCCATCCACAATGATTGTGATTCCATCACATCTGATAAATAGTTACCATGACACTCACGTAATAACCAGCATGTATACTAACGGCTGTCACTCATTCAGCAACAGCTTAAACACTACAGCAACCTTTCTGCCATCAAAGAAAACATCCTATCCCTGGAATGAGAAGATAGCCCATATGAACTAATTTTTGTTTTTTAAACAAAAAGTATGTGTGAATAGTCATTGCTCAGTATTCACAGAATGGTTCCAGGACTGCTCCTACATTCCCTCCCTCCCCCCAACCCAGGATACCAAAGTCTATGGGTGCTCAGGTTCCTTCTAGAAAATGGCGAAGCATCTGCCTAGGGGCTGCAGCAGGGTCTGCCTACACACCACTCCATTCTCACTGAGTCAGAGTCAGCACAGTGCTCGGCACACGACACGTTCAAGTTTTGTTCTTCTAAATTTTCTGGGATGTCTTCCCTCCAAATATTTTCAATCTGTGGTTGGTTGAATCCAGGATACAAAACCCACTGATATGGAGGGCTGATTACATATATATTACGTTCATTAAAGACAGCTAGAAAAGCTAACAACCACATGACTTCACTCATGTGGAATATAAAACTGAAAGCAACAAAGAAACAAAACCTCATGGACACGGTCCATAGTCTAGTGGTTACCTGAGGGGGAGGGGGGAGGTGGGAGGTGGGTGGGAGAGGAGAGACAGGGAGCTAAATATATTGTGATGGAAAAAGTTGTATACCTGGAGCCTATATAATTTTTACTGACCAATGTAACCCTAATAAATTTAACAAAAAACAAACAAACAAAGACAGCTGGAAGACTACAAACCACTTTGGGTGGTTGGATTATGAGGCGTGTTAGTGTTTTTGCTCACACCTCCATACTTTCTGTTCAGCTATTAAGATAAATTGTTTTTATTAAATACAAAAATACAGAAGGCACTTTTAACCTTAATAGGAAGTGTTTCAATGGGGTGGCTCTGAAAGGCAGCTCCTGAAGCGGTCAGGAGGCAGGGAAGACTGGGCCTAGACAAGGTAGGCAGTGCCGGCAGGGTACCAGGGACACGGAGCGCGTGAACGCACCCAGCATGCACCTGGGCTTCTCGGGCAGGAGAGGAATGACAGGGGCGAGTGGCTGCCTCAGGGAGGAACAGCGAGCAGTGAGGAGGGCCGGCACCTGGGCCCCACCTCCAGGACGCTCACTGCTGATGTGAGCACAGCAGGGTCACCTCCTCACCATGTCTCCCTCAGCACCCTGAGAGGAGCACAAAGTCACAGCGCTGGACGACAGGGGCCCTCCCTTCTCACTCCCAGCCCATCTACTGAGCAGGACAAAATGGCTCAGAATCAATGTGGAGACAGACGAATGGCATGCTCAGGAGCCATAGAGAAATTTGGTCTCAGTCTCCAGTTTATCCGTCACTAAGTGTCCTGGTGAGGGACTGACACCCAGATGTCACCATACAGCTGCAGAGGGAGAGTCCTGGGGCTTGAGGCCAGACAAGGCCAGTTCTGAATGGGTGGGAGCACAGGAGGAAGACGTGCACAATTCTGTGGAGTTCTGCCCTTGGAGACATATCTGTCTTCAAGGAGGAAGAATGGATAGAAAGTGTGCTCTGATGAACTTATTACACCACTGCAGATGAAGAGCTTATGAAGACTGTCTGGTTTAGTCTATTTCAGAACTCACACTAGAAGACACCGCCCTTTCTGGGCATGGGGTCTTTACAGAACTCTCAGGACTAGAGGAGAGGGATCACTTTAACCAGAGCTCACACTGACCCAGGCAGACACGGCAGCCCAGAGACCCCAGGCTCCCAGGCTGAGGTCCCACCGCTGACTTGGTAAGGCTCTGAAGTCTTGGCTGGGAACGGCACAGGGAAAATCTAAGGACAGATGATCACCATACACACACACACTGCTCAGACCTGGGCCTCTGTTCCTGCATCTGCTCCAGAAATCACATTTGGCCTAAAGACACTGGAACCCCTTACCTGAAAAAAGGAGCCAAAGTCTGCCACGTAAAGACTCAGGGATTCCCATGGCCACAAGCTTCCGGATCTTCTCTGTGCGAAACATACAGACAGTTCTGCCATATTCCACAAAGTGGTCATTCCACAGGCTTGTTTTTATCTGTTCTCTGGACTGGAAATGGAAACATCCTTTATGAACAAAGAAGCGCATCCACACCTTCTACCACAGCCTGTCCATCATCCATAACAGAGGAGCGTCACCTCTGTTAACAGTGACAGTTAATAGTGGCAGGCTATGAGTTCAGCAAATATTTTTGAACCTCTACCAGGCACAGAGGATGTAAAGATGAAAAACAAAGAGTACCAGCCCTGTGGGGAGTTCAGAGCCCAGTGGGAGCATTTACACAAATAAAATGCCATTTCCTTGGCAAAGTGGATAGGGAAAAAATGCTTGTCCCAACACTAAAGTAGCTCATGGCGGATGGAAAGGTGAGGTGGGAGTGGGGCGTATGAGGGGCATGGCTCAGGATGTCGACACTGAGCCAGCAGCTAAAGCAGAAGTCAGTTCAGAGGGCAAAGGAGGTTAGAGGGTATCAAAATTTGTCCTGAGCTTCCTGACAGCCAGAGGAAGAACTGAAACCTGAAAAGAAATCACATGCTCTCATTAACAGAAACAAGAAAGATGCTAATTCTCTAGGCAACTAGAAATCCTTTTAAAATAGTGCTAGATGGCAGGAGGTTTTAGTGCCTTTTAAGCAAGATGCTTATATATGAGTATGCTTTTAATTATCTTTATTCTGCAGTAATGGGAGCTTACACATATATTCAATATTCTTACATATGCAGTTAATTGAGGGTCTCTGTGTAAAGTACATAAGAAGACTCAGTTCTGAATGAATAAAGTTAACAATGCAAGAGCCATTAAGTGACCCAGACGCATCTTGGGGTGAGAATGTTCACAGCCTTCCTGGGTCACGGTCGTAACACAGCTTCCACCTGCCCTGGCACCATTTCAAAGTACAATATCTGGTCTGTTTACCCTACTGCTCATGACATTTCCCTCGGATTCTCCCTCCAAAGAGGAAAGCTATTAAGTAAATATAACAGAAATATTTTTAGTTCAGTAAAATGAGAAGACAGGAGACCTTTGTCCCAGAAGACAAAAAAGAAACACTGTAAGGAGGAGCACACACAGACACGACTGGATAGAAGGAGGAAGACTCGCTGGAAAGCCCACGGGGATGGCCCTGGCGGCTCCCACTTAAGGGGCAGGAAAGGAGGGTCACGCTGTTGGATGGCAGCCTGACAAACCCTGGCAGCGAGCACCAGCAGACCCCTTCCACTTTGGGCCAATGAGGCAAAGAGGGAGGAGCTTGCTGCTTGGGGTTGCCTGGCAACCTGCACCACACTCGCCCTCCTTCGTCTGACAGCTGGGAAGCCCCTCCACAGGTGCCCAGCCAGGCGGCAGCGTGCACCCACCATGCACACGTCGGGGCTCTGGCTGCTGGGCTGCTGAAAGACAGCCCTCAGGGCTTCGGGGTGCAGCTGTAGACTCTTCTCTTTTTCACTTTCCTCGCTATTGTGAGGAGACACCATTTCAAGAACCCCAAACTTGTGGTCACTGCACATGCTTGTTGAATGAAACACAGGTGACATCTGTGTGGGGGGAGAGAAAGTGAGATGAAGAGAAGAAACTCATCACTTTAATTATAGGATAATCTTTGTTTTGCTGGTGGAGGCATGTGCACAACAAAGTTAAACATGTCTATGATTCAAGGGGAAAACAGACTAACATGAAACCCAATGGATCTGATCCTCAGGAAGGAATATAGTCCACGCTGTGATTTCCCCACGAAACTGCTCATGGCATCCAGAACATGAGCCCAACAGGGCCAGGAAAGCACATGCCTCGTGTGCAGACTCATCCTCCCTCAGCTTCCAGTACTGAAGAGGACCATGACAAGAAAACAGCTCTAGGGTGCTGAAAAACTATCTCCTGTCTTGTCTGTCACTTTTAAGTGAAAACAGCTCAAGCGAGGTACAGATGCGAAAGGACAGGAGACTAGGCCCCAGCACCCCAGACCCAAGTTTGCAGCTGTCCAGCCTCAAGAACAATGGGGACACATGGAACTCTTTTGGCAAGTTCCACATGTCCCCAAATAACATCATGCCCTCTAACATGGGGGGTGCTGAAGGGAACTGACCCCTCTGACCCATGAGCGGTGGCCTGCCACTCCAACATGTGGGTGTATGCCATCAGCCTCTGTAATGTATGAGGGAAGATGCCCACACACCCCAGTAGCCTCTGGTGGGGTGCCCTATCAATCACTCTAACCTGAATAGGGTGCCCCATTAGTCCCTCCAATCTGTGGGGTACAGCCCCATCAATCCCTCTAATCTGTGTGGAGCCCCTTGTAACCTGTGGAATATCCACTCGGGATAGCCAGTATCAGAGATAGTAGTGACTATGACATGCAGGCCCAATCATCACTAACACATGTTGCTTGTACCTAAAAGGATCACTGTTATGTGCATGGCCCTTTGCAGACCACTGTCCTAAAGGTGGTGAAAAGAGGGGTCTTCCAGTGTATGGAATTCCACTGTTTCAAAGAATCGCACCATATCATCATCCTGGGAGGTGTTGTAATGCACAGGGTGGTCGGCGTGCACCTGCTTCAGCCTCATGAGCAAACTCTCCACCAAGTCGTCTCTGTCCTTGAGCTCGATGAACTGGAAAGCCATCTTGCTCCGCACACTGACGATGATGGGGTTAGGCAGCAGGCTTGTGTCCTCCATCTTCTCAATGCTCACCACCTGTGGCAAAAAATTATACACACGAAGTCGCAAGAAAGGAGGGCAGGCATTTAATTACATATCCAGAAACTTTCCCAAGATAGAAGGCAAAACCAAATAACTGCAGTAAGGAACTGGTACAATGGCTAAAAGTACATAAAGCAGCATATTCACAATAGTCAAAGATGGGAATGACCCTCAATTGAAGAATGGACAAAGTAAATGTGGTCTATACACACAATGGAATATTATTTAGTCTTACAAAAGGACAAGTATTCTGATGCATGCTACATTATTAACTAGGAGGACATTATACTGGGTGAAATAAAGCACTCACAAAGGGACAAATACTGTATGATTCCATTTATATGCGATACCCATAGTCAGATTCATAGAGACAGAAAGTAGAACCATGGTGGCCAGGGTCTGGGGGTGGGGGCAGGATGAGGAGTTGTTGCTTAATGGGTTTCAGTTTGGGAAGATGAAATAGTTCTGGTGATGGCTACACAACAATGTGAATTACTTAATGCCACTGAACTGTAACACTGAAAAATCGTTACGACAGTAAATGTTATATTATTTATATATTATCATAATTAAAAAAAATTAAGTACATAAGACAACTCCTGGATTTCTGGCTCCACTCAAGAATATTTGTAAAATGAAGACATCTGCTGGAGAAAAATGACATGGAGGTTGGAGATCACGTGAATGCAAAAGCCGAGTTTTTCTGAAGAATAGTGCTTAGTCCATTTGTTACAACAACATGAACTTGGAGGGGTTGCTATGTGACAGGGTCCTGGGCACTGTCACAGCAGGGACGTCCTGACACTGAAGGACTGAGCTGGGCACACTCAGGTTGCCCTCCATTTCCAAAAGGAGAGTTATGGGATTTTAGAGTAGGAAGGGACCTGATCCATATGAAAGAAAGCATTTTTTTAAATTGTAACTAAAGGGAAGCCAGGATGGCTCAGTGGATTAAATGCTTGCTTTGCAGCCCCGGGGACTGAGGATCAAATCCTGGCTCTGGGCCGTGCAGACCCATATGCTGAACTGGGGTGTGCTTCCCCTGCAGGAGGCCCCCCGTTTGGTTCTCAGTCCCCAATTTGATTCTTGCCCCTCCAGTTCAGCCCCTGGCTTGAGGGGGCGCGCCCCCCATGCAGGAGGCCCCCAGCCCAGTTCCTGCCCTGCACAGCCCCCACCCACCCGTGGGAATGAAACCAAGTGGAAAACTGATGATGTACAACTATGGGGACTGCTCTGGGCCCTCCCCCTTCTCTCTGTCTCTGTCTCTGTCAAAAACAATAAAATAAATCTTAAAAAAAATTTTTTTTAACTAAAATTTCCATAGGGTATAAAAACCAAACATTTTGATATTTATTGTGAAAAGGGATGCTTTTTGTAGGTTGCCTTTCTTTCCTCTTCCCTTTTGTGGATGAAAGGGGTGGCCTAAGAGCCACCAGAAAAGCTTTAATTGCTAGGCATGTACTTTTAATAACAGCTTTATCGAAAATACGGAGTCAGCATGCCCTGTTCTCACCATTTACTTTTATACAAATTTCAGGTTGCCCCAGCAACAATGGGAAAAGCAATGGCCAAATGGGTAATGGTCAAACTCAGGTAATGCCTCCCTCCAGCTACCCATCCCTAGCCGGCAAAGCCTTGCTGTAGGCATTCCTGCCTGCACCCAGTCTACCACAGAGGTGGGGTTCCTCCCTACCTCTCTGAGCGGGAGGATGACGTTGCAGCAGCCATCTTCCTTGCTGGCAAAGCAGATATAACTGTCTGAGGCGAACATCCGCCCAACAGTGTGACAGCGACTGAAGGGCGTCCAGAGGGAGCAGTCCACGACTGCGTGTAGCTTCTCGTGCCTCGGCAACCTGAAGAACGCCCGGAAGAACTCATTCTGTGCTCTGGCTTCCAGGTCCCTGGCAAAGCGGGAAAAGAAAGTAAAAAGAGGCAGGAACAAACACACTCGATTATATAAGAAAATACGTTTAAACCCACTGGCACAACCTGATGTTCCTGTATAATCGAGTGTGAATGAATACACTCGATTATACAGGAAAATACGTTTAAACCCACTGGCACAACCTGATGTTGCGGTAACTGCAAAAAGATGCTGTGCCCAGCCTGGTCCCACATGAGTCAGCAGCAGGCACTGCACTCCTTAGCTGACCTTTGGAACAAGGACGCAAGTGGAACAAGTTGCCTCTGCACAAAGTAATGTGATAAACTCGGAAACGTGTTCCTTCCAGGCTTCGGTAATGCTGGGTTTTACCAGAAAACAACTGCAGAAGAACTCATAATCACAAGTGTTGGCAAGGATGAGAAGCTGCTGAGGGCAATGTGAAATGGTGTGGCCACTTCAGAAAGCAGTCTGGCTATTTCTCAAAAGGTTAAACATGGAATCACCATATGACCCAGCAATTCCACTTGGAGGAGGAGAGAGAACCCAAGAGAACTCAGTTACATATGTCCATTCAAACACTCACTCAATCATGCATGTTCCCAGCAGCATTCTTTATAAAAGCCAAAAATCAGAAACCCAAGTGTGCATAAACTGATAAATGGATAAATAAAATGTGGTATATCCATACAATGAAATATTACTCAGCCATAAAAAGGAATGCAGTACTATCTCATGCTATGGCGTACCATAGCAGAACCCTGAAAACATTCTGCTAAGTCAAAGAAGCCAAATACAAAAGACTATTCATTGCCTGACTGTGTTTATATGAAATTTCCAGAATAAGCAAATCTATGAAGCCAGAAAACAGATTAGTGATTGCTTAGGGCTAGAGAAAAAGGGAGAAATGGGGAGTGCCTGCTCATGAGTACGAGGCTTCTTCTTTCTTGGGGGGATGACAAACTTGTAACACTGTTTGAGGTGATGGCTGTACAACTCTGAATATGCTAAAAACTACTGAATGGCACACTTTAAAAAGGTGACTTGGAGGAAGCCATAATGCAAAGCCGGAATGGCTCAGTGGGTTAAGTGCTCGCCTTGCAGACCTGGGGACCCAGGATCGAATCCCAGCCTCAGCCCGTGTGGACCCATATGCTGAACTGGGGTGTGCTTCCCATTGGGGGGGGTATTCAGTTCTTGCCCGCTGGTTTGGCCCCTGGCTCAAGGGGGAGTGCCTCCCATGCAGGAGGCCCCCAGCCTAGTTCCCACCCTGCACAGCCCTCACCCACCTATGTGGAATGAAACCATGTTGAAAACTGATGACATACAACTATGGAGACTGCTCTGGTCCCTCCCCCGTCTCTCTTTCTATCTCTATCTCTGTCTCTTTCTATCTTGTCTCTCTCTGTCTCTATCAAAAACAATAAAATAAATCTTTTAAAAAAAAGGGTGATGTGTATGGTATGTGAATTATATCCCAAAAAATCACTGGCGAGAAGCCTCACTGTATTAACAACAGACAAAGCTGGTGAGGCTGACGAGAGCCAACCCCAGGCCCCCCTGTACCCTGACTCCTGGCTCTGAAATCCAGTAAAGCAAGACAGCAGCCAAATCATAATGTTTGAAAATACAGATGAATTTATGTCATATCCCAAAATTCTAGTAGAGGGGAAATTCCGAAAAACAGAGGTAAACAATTTTGTCACATTAAATGAGGGTTTTTTCGATGTATCTCATAGAATCAGACTTTGCTTCAAGTCAGAAACATGAAAGTTTGGCTTCCTTATAAGTTTATGACCCTAGATAAGACCTCTCTCTCTCTCATTCTGACATCTATGAATGAATATGATGCCTAATCTTTGTGCTTCAAGGGATCCCTGCAAATATAAAATGATGTCCACAGTATATTGTATTAAAAGGAAATTCGGTAAGAAGCAGCACCAACAGTATAATCCCATTTATATAAATTTTCAAAATTTGCAATAAGTGATGTGTAAAGAGACTCTCCTTAAAATGTTGACTGTGGTGGTTGTCCACATAGTGTAATTTCCACTTTCCACTTTTATTTGGCTGAAATTTTTCTACCTGACTATATATTATCTTTTTAAAAAATTAAGCTGTTATTGCCAAAGCTGAAATTTATGTGTAAAATCATGCCCAGCAACACTGAAGAAAATTCTAGAGTAAATGAACACATTTTAACCCTTTTAGTGTGACGGCTGATATATCGGTTTTTGCATCACAGGCGAAAAGTGCAGCAAGCCGATATATCAGCTCATACGTAGACCATTAAATTACCCTTCGCATTTCTCGCTAGTACCACTGGCAGAAGGTAGCACTAAGAGGGTTAAAGATTCAGGTTTAATTCCTAAGACCTCAGACCCAAGAAGTTAAGGGGGATGAGCACTTCTTTTATTTTTCCACAAACCCAAAATTAGATTTCTCTCTCTCAGATTAATTAGGTAGAGATGTAACAAGACAGGTTCCCCTCTCTCTCTTCCCCTATAACCTTTTAGAATGCTTTTGGGAAGAACTGTCTCAGGCCTTGCACACAGGCTCTCACTCACACTTCCTTCATTCGACACACACACACCGATGTGTCAGAGGCTTAAAGCCACCTCAAGGCCAAATGCTTCCCACACTCAGGCTGTGTGACAGGATCGGGCAGGTGGGGTCTCCCATCATTAGCTCAGTGTGGAGGGATTCCCCATCCTATGCTGGACAGAAAGCCTCAAGTCACAAGTCCTGCCCCTCTGGAACATCCAGTTCTCTGCAGCTAGTTTGCTTCCACAGGCTCTCAGTTAGGTGCCCACCCACGGACCCAGGCCTGACACATTTAAAACCTTGGGAGATACCAAGAATTAGCAATCTAGAAACGAGGCGGAAAGGCCAGAGAGACGTGCTTTTCCAAAAAGCCCAAGTCTGCACACAGTGAGCCTGGGCATTCCTAAGGGTGGGGGTTCAACCTGGGGCTGAGCCCCTTGGCAGTCACAGTCCACCTTCAGGTACTGGCAGAAAAACTTACACTGTGAGACCGAGTTTCCAACTGACTGCACTGCATTAACTGAGTTTCCCCCAGCATTTTCAGCCCATCAAAACAGATTTTAATGAAGAGATTATTTAACTTCCACTTGAAACCCATCACCTCTCTAATCTCTCCCACAAAACTATCTGGCTACGCTTTTCTCACCCCATCATTCACGACTTCAGAACTGGTATTTTGTTTGAAAATGTTGGGACCAATCCATTCATTCCGTCCTGCCTTCCACCCTGTCCTCAGTCACCCTGTCCTCTCTGACTATACACTAGAGTCCCTGGGCCAAGCCCTGCTCTGTGAAGCATGAGGGTGGGCCATGACCCTATGTCCCGTCAGCTCTAACTTGTCTGACGTCCCTTCTGATGCTGGGGTGACAGCATGCTGTCCCATCCTCCCCGCTCCCCATGGAGGAGCAGCTTCCCTCTGCTCTGTGTCCCTAAGTCTCTGGGCAGTGAGCACAGCAGCAGTTGTGACTAATCCATAATCAACAGGCTCATGACCCCAAGGGCACCTTTCTAAAGCTGTTATCTGGGAAGGGAAGTGAAAATATAACAAAAGAGAGCCTGAGGACCATTCCAGCACTCCTGACTGCACCCTTCACATGAAGAGGCTGTTTTCCTAAACTTTAAAACCTGGGCTCTCTCTGCAGGATGTCAAGCTGACTGAGTCATTGCCTGTTTATGTTCACAGGCCACGTCTCCATGACAGAAAGCTATGAATGAGAACTAGTGAGGGGTTACAGGCAGTGGTGACACGCATTTCACTTTTGAAGAAAGTCACTCGAAGTGCAGTGACCAACAATACACTCCTGGACCAGATTCCTGCCGTGCACCTTGGGACCAGCCCCAGGCACCCTCAGGCACACAGGCAGCTCCACCACTGTCACCACCAGGGCCCTTTGCTCCTTTCTTCTCCCTCCCACTTGCTGAGAGTTCCCATGGTAGAAGGGGGTTGGGGCAGCCTTGCAGAATTCACCTGATTCTGGAACATAAACGAAGACTGCCAACACTGATTAATTTTCTTCCCAAATGGATGATTTTATCAAAAAAGTCATAAGCACTACAGACTTTTGACCTTCTGCTTTCCTCATAAAAACTCTAAACACACTTCCATTCTGAGACCACTAATTAGAAAGTAACTTTCCCCCAAATGTTCAGAGAAGATAGCACCTGTGTTTAATGGATAACAGAAATGTTAAAAAAGATGAGTAATAAAAAAAATTTCTTTAATGATTAGTGGTTCCCCCAAAATTAACCATACAATTATGGTCCGATTCAGCAATCTGGATATATACCTCTGGATATATATCCAAAAGAACTGAAAGCGGGGTCTCGAAGAGACAGTTGCACTCCCATGCTCACAGCACCATTATTCACCACAGCCAGAAGGTAGAAGCAACTCAGTGTCTAGAGAAGGGTGAGTGGGTGAACAACATGTGACATACACATGTGATGAACTAAGCCAGATATAAAGGCACAAATACTGTACAATTCCACTTATATGAGGTCCGTAGAGTAGTCAAAATCATAGTGATAGGAGGTAGACAGAAAGTAGGATGGGAATTGCCAGGAGCTCAGGGAGCAAAGAATGAGGACTTGTTATTTAATGGGCAGAGTTTCAGTTTCAAATAAGAAAAAGGATCCTAGAAATGGACACTGGTGATGGTTACCCAACAGTGTGAATGTACTTAATGTCAGTGAACTGTACACTTAAAAATGGTTAAGATAGTAAATTTTATGTTATATGTATTTTACCCAAATTAAAAAAAAAAAGATTAATGACTACTAGTATCCAAAAGGCAGCAGTAATTCTGTACCTACATCAAAAATACCACCAGGACAGCACTTACAGGTTAACTTGTTTTCCCAAGGATGCCTCTGTAATAGCCCACCTTTGCATCAGCTCTGCAGTCACAGTTTGAACCACAAAGCCAGAAATCAGAGTGGAGTTCAAACACCACAGTTTGAATTTTAGATAAAATTGAGCTTCTTTTGTGTGATAAATAACTAAAGCAACTATCTCACAAATTTCCATGACTAGTATCAATTTGGGGCAAACAAACAATAAAGACTGTTGATTGTCACTCTTACTAAGGCACATTTCTTTTCTTTTTAAAGATTTATTGAGAGGTGTGAGAAAGTGGGGGTGGGGGGGCCCAGAGCAGTCTCCATAGTTGCACATCACTAGTTGTGACATAGTTTCATTCCACACAGGTAGATGTGGGGCCACAGTGGGCGGAACCAACCAGGGGCCTCCCACATGGGAGGGGAAAATTTTTGCCACTATCTCAGCAGTTATCAGTTGCTATGCAATTCAGCATATGGGGTTGCATGGGCCAGGGCCAGGATTCGATCCCCAGACCTTGTGGTTGCAAGGCAAGTGCTCAACCTGCTGAGCTATCCTGGCATCCCTTAGTAAGGCACATTTCTAATGACAAATTGGTACCAAAAAATAAATCCATCTGTCCTGAAAACTTTTTTCTACAAAATGATTTAATATGAAAATGCAAAATTGCTTAATGTTCACTAATAAAGTCCAACGTTGAATAGAATTCTATCATGAGGTTACCCGTATTATGTTTTCTAGAAGTATTTTTGTATGAAAAATCAATTGTGAAATAATATTTGAAAAAAGAAGGAACTGGATCCAGAAATCAAAGTCTATGGTATAAAGGAGATGAGTAACAGTCATTGCCAATTATTATGCCTCTATCACAACTCACAACACAGGAAAACCTGGATTCTGCACAACGGAAATTTAAATCGAGCACAACTCAGGCTACAAAAGCACAGGTCGAGAAGGTGGGGCACATACCTGGTTCCTGTGGGGCAAGGGACACCTGGGACTGAAGCCCTCACCTCTTAGTGATCTGGCTCGGTTCCTGCAGATCCGGGTCCAGCTCAAAGCCCTCGTTCTCCAGCAGCCTTCGCAGCGTCACGTCGGCCAGCTGCTCCATGATCTTAAACACCTCCTCGAGGTTCAAGAACATGGAGAAGTCCCGCTCCTTACTGTGTGTGGTGATTCGGATGGTGGCCGTCAGGAAGACGTTGGATGTTTTCTCTAACTTCTGGATATCCACCCAAGGGACTACAAGTTTAACTAGAAGAAGGAAAGGGCAAATACATATTTTACCCCAAAATTCACACCAAACTTTTGTGTATCAACAACGGTCCGAGGTTTTCCTTAAGCTGAAATACAAATACCTTTGAAACCAGAGCAGGAAAGAACAAGCACAGAACTGCGTGATATCTGCTGTTAGAATCCAAATCATGTTCTAATGATGTATGTCCTCAGAGGTTTAAGTAAAACTTCTCAGGTTGGTGGCTGCTACACACACACACACATGCACACGCACACACACGCACACATGCACACATGGGACAGCATTCTGAAATACCAGGCTAACAACAGAAAAACTTTCTAAAAAATATTTAAACTTAAATATTTGCAAAACATGCGCAAGCTTCTTTTCCACACAAATGCTGGCTTCGAAAGTAGTATTCAGGTGTAAACTGTGAAGAAAGGAGTACAAAAGGGGATTAGCTGGGAAAATTGGAAAACCACATGCAAAAGGCGGAACGTGAACTGCGATCTCTCACCATATACCAAAATTAACTCAAAATGGATTAAAGACCTCCAAATAAGAAAGGAAACAATAAATTGCATAGAAGAAAACATTGGCACTAAACTTATGGACCTGGGATTCAGGGAGGACTTTATGAATCTGACCTCATTGGCAAGGGAAGTAAAAGCACAAATAAACAAATGGGACCTT
>PVKE010000275.1:0-166728 GCA_004027555.1 Craseonycteris thonglongyai | reverse complement strand
GTGGCTGGTGGCTGTGGCTGGCGGCTGGTGGCTGGCGGCTGGTGGCCCATTCCTGCTGCACAGCGGTGCGGGGAGGGGTAGAGCGGCTGAACCTCCATGCTAGCCTTGCGGGCTCGGTGGGTGTCCCCTGGGTGGTCCCCTTAAGTCGTCCATTCTGCACCCTGGCCAGTTAGGGGTGTCCGGGGACTGGACTAGACTGGGAAGCTCCGTGAGCCGATCAGACGCGCCTCCGTGGGTTAGAAGCAACTGGGCCAAACCGGATTGGAGACAGAGAGGCACGCTTGCTATGGATGTCATTCTGAATTAACGTCGGTTGTTAACGGAGGGCTTCCTCAGAAGCATCTTTCTGTGCTTCCGATGCCTTATGCCGACACTTGTTTCGTTACCCACTTCCGAGGGAAATCCGTAGACGGAGCGTTTCCTTCACGCCATGGAGCCAGTCTCGGCGTGTGTCCCTTGCTCTTTCTTCGCTTAGTCGGCAGCCCTCCTGCCATCGGACCTCCCGTCGTTCTTTCCAGCACCTGGTTCACATCAGCACGCGGGCCTGTGACCCGCAGCTGCCCCTTGCTGGGATCCCACCTGCCCATGACTCTGTCCCACCCTCTCTGCCTCTCTCCTCTTTTCCTCTATTGGTCGTATTTAATGTTCCCGCTGTCCTGAGACGGGGTGACGTCACCTAAGTCAATAATGACGCGCCAGCTCCTACGTGGTAGAATTGTGGTTTTATCCCAACTCCCCGAGACCCCACAGCGAGCATTTCCCTGCATCCCGTTGCTTCATGCACAGTTCCTGTAGTTGGCAGCTCCTGTTACTCTCCCCAAATGTCCTGTCTCCCATCAGTCTTGCCTCCGTCTCTCTCCTTCTCTCTTCTTTCCCTCCTCCTTGCCCCTCAGCACGTTTTGTCCACGGAAGTGTGTGAGAACACAGGGCTCGCCCCACCATGGCCAGCTCCCCCGGGTGTGTCTGTGGTGTCCGCAGTGGGCACAGAGGTGGTTCCCACATCTGTCCGTAAGGTCCCCAGGCCCCTCCTGCTGCTGCCATGCACAGTGACAGCTCAGCCGTCTCCACCGGGCACGGCCACCCTTCTGTGCCCAAACAGAGACTCTGGGGAAAAACCAAAACAAACCACCAGAACACACCTGCCAGCCGGGAACAGGAACTCACATCGAGGAGAATTTCTGAAGAGCATCTTTTTCTGTTCTTTGTTTGTCTCTTACCGGCCGCCTCGTTTTGGCATGAACATTGTCACCCTTCCCGCCACGAGGTTTGTAGGGAGCTGATCTGTTTTAGGACCATGGACCCAGACCCCAGAAAGGGCAGGGACCACCTCACTCGCTGGGCCCGGGGAGGCAGCCGAGTGTGAGGGATAAGCGTGCACAGGGCAGGGCAGACGTGCGTGAGGGATAAGCGTGCACAGGCCAGGGCAGCCGCGGCCCTGGAACCAGGACGCAGAGAGCAGGGACTACTGAAAGGGACTTTATGTTTCTGCAGAACGCTATGTGACAGGGACTCGTGGTGGCGAGGGACATCGCTGGGCACGTGACCGCCGTCTTGTCATTAGCATTCACGGGAGACGGCGTGGACGTGCGTGGAGAGCACAGATGGGCTTTCACAACGCGGAGGCGCCGGGCGGTGGAGGCCAAGTGCTTCCCGGGAGAAAATAACCAGGAAGGAGGAGGTTGCCGGTGTGGTCTTGTTGTTTTGCACAACCGAACCCTGTCCCTCAGCTTCTAGAGCCAGGCCTGTCCCTAAGATCTGTCCCCTGCGCCTTCCCTCATTCCCCCTGAGGAACCCAGTCCTCTTATTTTTAGCAAGCCCTCCTTTGTCGACCAAGTCAGAGTGCTCGTGACATTTGCTGTTAATTATCCAAAAATGATTCCAGTGAAACTCTGAAAGCGTGCCAAGTTATTGGGAGCTGTGCACGGACTGACGGGAGGAATGTTGCTGCCGTAGCCCGTTGCGCGTTGCGTTAACTTCGGACAGTTTCATTTGCGTATCGTGTCTCTCCGTGCCCGAACTTCTCTACTATAGAGTCTAAGCACATTTATGTATTTGACCCGCGTATGCCAGTGACGTATTTGTTAGTGAAATGTGAATTTCCTGACAGCTAAATTATGTTAATTATTATGTCAGAGTAACACTGTACATTCGTAGGGCTATGTAAATATTCTGTCTGCTAATGTGATCGTATTAGAAGATACTGTGAATATATTTCATATATATATATATATATATATATATATATATATATATATATTCATTCTTTCTGAAACACGCTATATTTCTGTACCTCCATGCTAACATTGCATTTAGATAATTCATAGACATACCTACCACTAACATATTCCCGATTCAAACCGTCTTTTGGATTTAGGAGACTCAAAATTTGCTGTTCTTAGGAGAAAGAAATTTGCCTCATTCTATATACTCTGTTCTTTTTTTTAATATATTTTTATTTATTTATTTTTATTTTTGAGAGAGAGAGAGAGAGAGAGAGAACTGAACTGGGGGAGCTCCCAGCTCAGCATATGGGTCCGCACGGGCCGGGGCCGAGATTCGATCCCTGGTCCCCGGTGCTGCAAAGTGAGCGCTTAACCCACTGAGCCATCCCAGCTTCCCCAATATATACTCTGTTGTAATTAAACTTTTAAAGAATAATTTAGATTCACGTGTACAAGTTGGTGCGGACATCGGCTCTACCTTCATTCAGTTGCCCCCAATGGTAACGCCTTACAAAACCAAGTTCAACGTCACAACCAGGCTAGGGACATTAGTACCGCGAAGTTATGGAAAGTTAGGCTGGGACTGTAAGGGGATTTTGTGGAAACTGCATGTCACTTTGGGGAGGATCGATCTTTTTGCCATATTGAGTCTTCCAACATGACTCAGCTCTCCATCTACCTTCACCAGTGCTGTGCGGTTTTCAACGTACACGCCTTGTATGTGTTCCTACATTTCCACCTAATTAATTTTGAATGATTTTCAATGGTGCTGCCTTTTCGCTTTTTCTGCCCAGCCTTGCTAAACTCATGTATTAGTTCTAGAAGTTTCTTTGTTGATTCCTTGAGATTTTTCTACGTAGACAACCATGTCATCTAGATGAACACTTATATTAAAGCGATAGGCCAGCTGGGAAAGAGGCAAAAAATGGTGCTGTCCTGCTTAAAACGATACGTACGGTTAGCGCACTCTTCCGAAGGGCCCTAAAAGCATGGCGCTTGCTAACGACGGGCTGCTCGCAAAGCCTCAGTTCAACTTGGAAATGATATGGAGCATGCTTTGGAGTTCCAGTGTGTTTGGAAATAGATGCTCCTTTTTGCCATTTGTGTTCCGATGATGTTCAGCCTGAGGCGACTTCACCGCCCAAGTGTCATCTTGGGATCCGCAGCCCCGGCCATTGGCGGCTGAACACGAGCTATTATCTCGGACTGTTCTGAGGTTTGTCATAAATCACAAAGAAAAGTTTCTGGTTGGGAACCGCTAGGACCGCTCATGCTCCCGGGCTTCTAAAGTCTATTTGGGAAACTCCGCGGCCTGTAAATCTTGCCTCCATTTAAAACTCAGGGTTCAGAACTCGCCCGGGGAGGGTGATAACATTATCGGCATCTGTGGTCACGGCCAGTGACTGCTGTCAATTCCACCACAGTCACCAGATGTCCAGTCGTGGGAAAGGATCCTGCTGCCTCTCACACAAAATAACCGCCTGTCTTCTTGACGCTCTGCTTACAGGGGAGCGTCTCACTGGTGCCCTAGAGACTGTCGCTGGTCGGTCAGGGACTTGGTCCTCTGTGGGTCACATGATCCCGTGCCCATTGCAAGATTTTTGCAGATAAGAAAGGCCACCTACTTACACTGTCAGCCACTGTCACCAGCTGGTG
Source organism: Craseonycteris thonglongyai (assembly GCA_004027555.1). NCBI lineage: Eukaryota > Metazoa > Chordata > Mammalia > Chiroptera > Craseonycteridae > Craseonycteris > Craseonycteris thonglongyai. The sequence goes on along the minus strand of PVKE010000275.1, from coordinate 162,850 downwards.
CATTTTGGATCGTTTTTACTCAATGGCCGGGATGTGTAGTGGGAATCGGACAAGGCTCACCCTCTCTCTGTCTGTCTCTCTGTCTCTGTCTCTCATAAACACGTAGTCTGGACACTGTGAGATCCGTGGGACCTGCCTGGCTGCTCATCTGGGCTGACACCGTCCCGGCCCGTGGGACACACTTTGTCCTTCCCTGGAGGTGAAGCCAACTCCTCACCCACTCAGGGATCATCACCCACCTCCCAAAGCGGAGAGAAACACGCTGCACTCCCATGCTGTATCAAGACCTTACGTACTCTGTGAGGACGTTAGAGAAGTCAGGAGTGTCCAGCCGTGTTTCCTGGTCACCCCTGGTCTCCAGGGACCGATGAGGCGGGTGCATGTCCTTGTGTTGTCTTCCCACGGCCGTCCTCCCACTTGGAACGGCTCCTTTGACTCCGATGGATGAAATCTCTTCATTCTTGATTATTGGGACTAGAATTTATCGCTTCTTCCCCTGCCTCTATTGATCATTTCTGCTGTTACATCGCTTGAAATATGATGTCTAAAAATCGTTGGCGATTCCCGTTCTCCCCGACTCAGATGTGGCTCTCGTATCAGAGGAAACGGGAGGCCTAGAGATTTTGTATTCCCGTCTCTGCGCTGTAGGTGGGGAACTAGCCCCAGAGAACTGAGTGACGTTCCTTGCCCCCAGTTCTCTAAATAATCCCCAAACTGTCAGCACAACCTGATGTCTCCACCTTGGCGACGAGGGGCTGTGTAAGATCAGATCCTTTTCCTTTACAACATCTGTGTGTTTTGTTCAGTGAATCAAATTAGTCCCCTGCCCCCCATAAACATACACCCACCCACTACCTAGTCCCCCCGGGAACTGGATGTGCGTGTTTAACTCCCGGAGGCCTTGAGTGGGCGTGGCGTGTGCAGATAAGGCAGAGGGCGTGGGACACTTGGCAGAACGTTTGTAAGACTCACTCGGGGCTGTCAGTCATGGGGGGGGCTGTCATTTGCAGCTGAGGACTGAGGAGTGACAAGGAATAGGGGTTCGGTCCGTAATGTGTGAGTGTGAAACCCCCAACCTTGACTCGTTTGTTTCTGATCCTCTCGTGCTTGTTCATAGTCTCATTGTGCACAAACGGCCCTAACGGAGCCGCACAGGAACAGCGGGGAGGGCTGATCGCCCCGCGCCCGAGACTCGCCGGCATGAGGCGGCCATGCCCATGGGCGTGTTCACTCCAGACCCCACGGCCCCTCCGAGAGCGCTTCCACCTGCCTTTGTTTTTCTCCTGGAACCGCCAATGACTTCCCTTCTCTTTACTTTTTGCTGAGCTATAGCGAGCATAGAACATTATACTCGTTTCAGGTGTATGGCCTAGTGATTTGGTATCAGTGAGTATAGATTGTAGTTGTCATCCATCACCACAGTCAGTTACAGTACTTTTATGTGTGTGATGGAAACTTTGAAGATCTACTCTATTAGCAACTTTAACATGTACTTTAGAACATACTTGTGCTGGACAGTGTTATTTTTTTTTTTTTAAGATTTATTTTATTCTTTGAAAGAGAGAGACAGAGACAGAGAGAAGGGGGCGGGCCCAGAGCCGTCTCCATAGTTGCACATCATCCGTTTTCAACATGGTTTCATTCCACACAGGTGGGCGGGGGCCGTGCAGGGCGGGAACCGGGCCGGGGGCCTCCCACATGGGAAGCTCACCCCAGTTCAGCACATGGGTCCTCACGGGCCGGGGCCGGGATTCGATCCTCCATCCCTGGGGCTACAAGATGACTGCTGAACCTGCTGAGCCACCCTGGCTTCTTCCCCAGCCTCAGTCATTTCTTTAAATAATTGTTTTATTTTTCAATCACAGTTGCTATCCAATATTCTATTTGTTTCGGGTCTACAACGTAGTGATTAGACATCAATATACCTTACAACATGATCACCAATAAGTCTAGTACCCACCTGGCACTGGACGTACTTAGAATGTTACTGACTATATTCTCTATACCGCACTTCCCATCCCTGTGACTATCTTATAACTGCCAATTGCGCTTCTCAGTCCCTGCCCCTTCTCCACCCAGCTCCCAGCCTTCCTCCCACCCATCAACCATCCACTTATCCTCACACTATATAGGAGCTTTGTTTTTGCGATTCCACCAGTAAGTGAAATCACGGCGTTTGTCTGTCTCTGTCTGAATTACTCCACTCAGCACAATACCCTCCCATCCATCTATGTTGCTGAAAATGCCAAGATTTTATTCTTTTTAAAGATTTATTCATTGTTTTTGACAGAGACAGAGACAGAGAGACAGAGAGAAGGGGGAGGGCCCAGAGCCGTCTCCATAGTTGCACGTCATCCGTTTTCAACATGGTTTCGTTCCACACAGGTGGGCGGGGGCCGTGCAGGGCGGTAACTGGGCTGGGGGGCTCCCACATGGGAAGCTCACCCCAGTTCAGCACATGGGTCCGCATGGGCCGGGGCCGGGATTCCATCCTCAGACCCCAGGACTGCACAGCGAGCGCCCAACCTACTGAGCCCTCCCGGCTTCCCCTCTATTCTCTTTTATGGCCGAGCAAGTCCATTGATTAACTGTGGAGAGCTAGACAGTGTCTTAGGAATGGGGGTGAAAAATAAGGCAAATCGCGTGCTCACTCCTGCAAGGTTAGGTCAACGATGAGTAAATGAACAAGATGGCTTCACCAAATGATCCGCGTGACAAGGACACAGGACGGGCAGGACGGGGAGACGGGGTTGCTGAGGTAGACGTGAGGGCTGGGAGGGCAGTCTGCTCTGGGACCCGCATGCAATGACGGTGACGGGAAGATGGGGGTGCAGGGGCACCGGGCTGATGGAGCCCAGGTGGGGAGCAGCCTCGGAGTTGGAGGCGTGGAGGGAAGGTAGCCAGACCCAAGCGGCGCGTGGCTAGGACAGCGAACGTCAGCGGAATGAAGAGAGATCGCTTATATGTACGCGGTCCAGGGAAAACCCTGCTTTTTTAAATTAAACCCCAGACCTTGGAGAAACCTGGTTCACCCCCAGGGCTTCCTGGGAGGCCTCCCTGGCAGACAGTGCAGTCACTGGGGGCTCCCCGGCCCCCTCCGGCTCTGCGCCTCTCGGTTTTCTAGTTTTCTCCTCTGCGCACGTTGTGTGTGGTCCCCCAGGAGCGTCTGGGATTCAGATGAACGGAGCCCCTCCGGCTGTCAGTCACGGTAGCAGATGCTCTGCTGCCGACGACGTGCTGAGAATCCCAAGCTTTTAAACCTTCCTTCTGGGCTCGTGGTTCCTAGGAGATGTCGGAAGACTGTAACTGCAAAACACCTTAATCAGAGTCCTAGGAAGGGCGTCTTAAGTCCGGCTCCTTCTGCAATTAATCATTTTCCGGAAGACGCAGGCCCTGCAAGAATCGATGAACCCGTAGCAGACACCACAGAGCGCAGTTTAATGCATATTTGATGTGTTTACGGTTTCAAGAAGCACTTACCTGACCAGAGAAATTTCCACTTCCATCAGCGACATTGGAGGACTTTGGACGTTGGCAATTCTGGATACGCTTCCAAGCGGGTTGTACTCCGTCATCATTATGGAAAATGAACCGTGCAAGCGAAGGTCCCGGTGGGCTATTTTCTTTGACTACGTTGAGAGTTACTTCGTTGTCACATGCAAAGGAGCAGGAAATTTCCACAGGACACCTCAACAGAGGAGAAAGTTCGGAAGCCTTTAGAATCTGGTTGTAAAGAGGAGGAGTTCCATTTGCATAGAGACTTACATCACCTATGAAAAGTGTAAATGGATTTTTCACAGAATGGATATAGGGAATGAGTGGACACAGCCATTGAGTGTAATAAATACTTAGATTTCCCCCCGGAATTGTGTTGTTTGAAGACACCGATGTGGACACAAGCATTTGCTCCAAACAGGATATGAAGTCGCTTATTTTTATGCCTCCGTCTCCCAGGAGACCCACAGTTGTGATGATAACAGTTTCTGCTCACACCCTGTATTTGCACACGAATCGATTTACTCCTTTAGAAGATGTCTTGCCAGGTATTCACACTCGCCCACCAAGTGCCGACCACGAATCCGCTCAGTGAACACGCCCCGCTGGGGAACGAAGTGCAGGTGCCACTCTGCAGCCCACCCCAGACCGCCAGCGCTGGCGGCGTCTCAGGAACGACCGGAGGACCTAACTGCCGATGTCGGAGCTGCTTCCAGGCCAGACTTTCAAAGCGGGGCACCGTGACCCGGGCCTTTCCCAAAATGTGCTTTGCAGCCGCCTGGGGGCCACGACCCCTGTGTAACCTACTGCTCACCGGGGGGCAGGGGACCACCCAGTGGTCTCCTTGTCCAGTGAGGCAGGGCCACCTTCTGGGAATAAAGAGCCGAAGCAGCAAACCCGCAGAGCGAGACCCTCCCTGGATCGGCTGGTCCTGTCCCCTGTCCCGTCTGTAGGGACCGGCAGGCACATGACCTAGATGCAAACTACTCAACATTGTCCTTGCGTGTAAAGTGCGGATCGGAAAAATGTCCAGTAAGGTGACAGCAACGATCGCCTTGGATCATAGGGCTGGGAGGGAGTGGCTTTCATATTTTTCCATATTTACTTTTATTGTGTTTTTATGTTTTTTGGACAGAGAGACAGAGAAGGGGGAGGGCCCAGAGCCGTCTCCATAGTTGCACATCATCAGTTTTCAACATGGTTTCCTTCCACACTGTGGGCGGGGGCCGTGCAAGGCGGGAACCGGGCCGGGGGCCTCCCACATGGGAGACATGTCCCCTCGAGCCAGGGGCCAAACTGGGGGGTGAGAACCGAACTGGGGGCCTCCCGCATGGGAAGCACACCCCAGTTCAGCATGAGGGTTCACACGGGCCGGGGCCGGGGTTCGATCCTCCGACCCTGGGGCTGCAAAGTGAGCTCTTAACCCGCTGAGCCCTCCCGGCTTCCCCGCTGTCGTATTTTTAGCTGACACAGGCCCTCACTCTCTCTCCCGGCAGCGGGCGCTGCTCAGTTATAAACAAGGGCTGACGTGGGGTGGGGGCCGTGCACACCTGACCCCACTCCTGCTTTGCCGCTGGGGGCTTTGGGGTTGGATGACCAGGCCTTGCAGCGTAAGCCGGATGGTGTTCCCCACGGTGCTTGTTGCTGTCACACAGCTGCGATTTGGGTCCCGGGTGTCGCGAGACCCTGCTGCCGTCTGGCCCACTAGGGCCCCTCCCGGCAGCCCCCTCCGCGTGGCCGTCTCTGCATTTCCACGCAGGGAACCGCCGTCACGCCAGCTCAGAGCACGTTGAACACGGTGCCTCGTTCCACACCGCCAGCCAGCATCGCAGGGGTTGCTGGGAAACGCGTGTCGGCAGCTCTGGTGTTGAGGGTCTCGGAACCGGGGGGACATCGATCCTAACGTAACTCTGAGGCCCCCACAGCTCCCGTTCTGTTGGTTACTTCCGAGGTGAACCCAGTGTTTCGTGAGGCACCGTGAACGGCCAGGGGTTCAGAGGTTGACTTGCTTTGTTTCCCCGGCTTCAGTGACGTAGAGGTGATTGATGACCTTGTTGGACGCCGATGTGGACAGCCGTCGCGTGTAGTGACATCTTCTGATTGGGGTTTGTTTGAAGCGTGGCACGTGAGAACATGTCCACATGCACAAGTCTGTGTGCACGGTTCTGTGTGACGTGTAGCGATGGCGCGCTCGTACATGCAGTTTATATGATCACACACATCCATCCTTTGTCTCCCACTGGCTTTGACATTGGATGTCAAGGTCATTCGCAGCATCAGTACTTAATGAACGAAGACCATTAGACCTTTTCTTCAGCAACGGAGTCTTCCATCTGGTGAAAAACAACGCAATTTTTACTGAAAGGTTAAAGTGGTCGCTGAAACGCTGCAGATCACGTCAGCGCCTTTAGGAAACTTGGCACATGGACTTACGTGGAGCGCTCTGTACCTACCTGACTCTAATTCCAGTATTTAAAAGTTTGCTCATTAAAATGGTTTTCCAGACGACGTAATCTACTTATTTGAAGCTGTGCGCAAGACCCACGTTGAAATCAAACATAGACGTGAATCGTTTAGAAAGAAAACGTTCGTAGGAGATTTGAGAGCCCACTGCAGCCGGCAAGGAAGGGCCCACGAACACCTGGGACCCGAGTGGGGAAATCACGGGAGGAAGTCAGGTCCAGAACTTTGCTGGTGACATTTGACAAAAAACGCCACCCTGAGTATTTACAGGTGGTGGGGTTGTGGGCAAGGCCCGTGCAGGATCTTTAAGGGAAAGTGTGAGCAAAATCTGAAAATGTACACAGAGCCATCGGCAGCCTGCAGACACATTCATCGATGGCTTTGCTTTATTCAACTACTAAGGTGACCAGATGGTAACATGGGTAAAGCGGGACACCATGGACCGGGGGGAGGGGGTTCTTGATTAAAAATTGGGTCTATCTCCCGCCGTTCCCTAGCTTGTCGTGCATTCTTTCCAAACATCGGGACTTTTTTAAAACGCCGCGGGACGCGGGACACATTGTTAAACATCGGGACTGTCCCGCCCAAAGCGGGACGTCTGGTCACCCTAACTAAGGTACTTGTTTCCACTGAAGAATCTTTCTTTCTGACACACGTTAGCGTGCTACCTGGGCTAAGTTCTGGGACAGAGAACGTACGCTGTGCATTATGTTCATTCGTTAACTATAGTCACCTGATGTCCTGGAATTTCCCTCTAGACCCGGCTTGTCCAACCCACGGGCCGAGGTTCCGTGTGCAGCCCAGGATGGTTTGAACGTGGCCCAATACAAATCCGTAACCTTCCTAAAAACAGGATGACATTCTTTTGCGATCATTTTCTTAGCTCATCGGCTATCATGAGTGTGAGTGTATTTATGTGCGGCCCAAGATAATCCTTCTTCTTCCCGTGTGGCCCAGGGAAGCCACGAGGTTGGGCCCTGCTTGGGAGAGTAATTTCAATGACCCGCCCTTCCAGTGAATATCGGCAGGGATTTCACGTGAATACTGCTCACTCTGGGAACTTGAGTCAATACCCTGGCAGGGCTGGTGATAGGGCGGATGATCATTTTCATGGGGCTCTTTCTGTACATTTTTTGTTTTGTTTTGTTAAGGTAAAAGTCCAGATATTGCCATGAGTCAGGAGATGCTGATTTGCCAGCAAATTCGCACTTTCCTCGTGGGAACAGAAGTTGCGTGGAGTGAACCGAAATTGCTATGTGGGGTTGTTGCTTCTACAAAGAATGGCCACAGAAATCAGTTATTTGTTCTCTTTGAGCTCCAAAGGCTGTGTCCTCGGCCCTCCAAGACGGGTGGGGACAGCTAGGTCCTGGCCCCAGGGCTGCAAGGCCACTTCCAGTTCAGGCTACCGTATTTCCCGGCGTGTAAGACGACCCCCGATTTTCGGTTGACTTTTTTTTGTTTCAAAAGTCATCTTATATGCCGGAAAATACGGTAGAGAGGCGGTCCGAGCAGCCTTGCCGTGATGGGTGCGGGATCGAGTTGGAAAATTCGTTTAGCGGCATATCAAGACGTTTTTCGGGATATACTCGGCATATAAGACGACCCCCGATTTTCGGTTGACTTTTTTTCATTTCAAAAGTCGTCTTATACGCCGGAAAATACGGTACATGCGTCTCTTCCCAGGTTTAGAACAACCCTTCTCTGATTCGGAATCTCCAGCTGCCTGTAATCATCATGGCTTTTCTCTTCCGTTGCCTTCTTCTTATGGATTTGGGAGCTTTCTTCCTTACATTATAAACACGTCATTTATCGAGTACTCGTATTGCAAACGCATCCTATTATCTGGAATTCCTTTTCATTCTTTCCTTTTATGACGATGACGTGCGGGTTCTGTTCAAACCACCTCCGCTTACCACACGGTGATCAACGTGTTGTGCCTTGTTTTCATCGGGAAGCGTTCTTGTCCCACATTCTCTCTTTCGGTCCCGCATCCGTGTGGCCGGAATGGGTGCGTGTACATAGCGTGAAGCAGACATCAAGATTTATTTTCCCCATTTGCGTATCGAACGGGCTCAGCTCCATCTCTGGAAAAGACGTTGTTTTGCCCTGTGCCCCCTGTGCCATCAGGGTAGTGCCTGTGACCCACTGACTCCTGCCGGAATCACGGCAGCTCTGTAGGAAGATACGATACTAAGAAGCAGAGGCCTCCAGTTTTGTTCTTCTTCCAGATTGCCTTGGTTATTTTCCGCCCCGGCCACCGGCCGTCCGAATCTATTCCAGGAGTAGATGCTGTGCAGACTCCTCGTTGATTGCAAGATACAGCTCAGCCTGAGAGTCACTCGTCTCAGAATTTCCAGCAGGATCTGCTGATCAAATGGAACTCATCTTCAAGATGCACTGTCCTCACGGGTACAGAGCGCAGCCTAAACGCCGTTCCTTAGAGAATATCTTAATATCTGATCGTCTGATTCACCGCGAGGGCTCTTCGTAGTAACTACTTCCCAGCTGACGTATTTCCTGTTGAGTTTATTTATTCTTTTCCTCCAAGTTTTAATCAAGTCTCCACTGTCTGATTTACGGTGAAGCAAGAATGGCTCGATAAACCCGATAAACTGTTTATTTTAAGACCCTTCAAAACCCCACAGCTTTAATATCTGCTTGTTACAGTGTTATTGTCAGATTTAAATTTAGTGGGAAATGGGCTTCTTATTAGTTCTTTGGTTTTAAACTCATAAATCCCTTCCGTTACATTTTATTTTTATTAAGATTTAGCCAACTCCCACGGCATTTAATAATACGACTGTGAACAACTTCAGCTCACTGAGAGCTACGATTGCGAACTCTTTTTTCAGTGTAAAAATGCAGGTGAGAATAATTTCCTGTGTGCCTTTCGAGGATGGACGCTGGGATACCGCCAGCATTCAAGTACTTGGACTCTGTGCAGTACTACGCGTGTGGGGCGGTCCCTCCAAACCCTTCCTTAATATTCCCACTGTCAAAACATTTCATTCATTTTCAACCAATCGGTGGGAAATGGCCGGACTGAGAAGGAATCAAACACAGCAGACAGTTTGCCGGGGCCACTTCGTAGCTAACCTCACACGAAGTAAACGCTGGAGGGATCTGCTGGGCGCTCCTTTGCCCTCTCACGTGACGGTAATGGTGGCGGCTGAACTGATTAAAGCGTGCTCCCTGGGTTGGTGCAGAGACCCTGCCCATCCCGACTTGAGCCTCTGCTGTTCTTCATCCGTCTGGTTGACCCCGGCATAGCCACAGTGGGCACACTGTGAGGTAACAGAACAAACGGGGACCAGATTAGCGTGTCCCTGACGGTTTACATACAAAAGACGTGGGATCCCAAAGCCCACGGGGGTGGATGGAGGCTGAGGGGGCGCAGAGAAGACGGATGCGTGAGGCTGGGAAGGGCGGGGCTGAGAGTTCATCTCCTGGCAGAACTGCCATCCGTGGGTCCCGCGTGCGACTGTCACCGATCTCCTGACCTTTCCGCAGCGATCCTTGTAGGAATCCCGGTCCTGTGCCTTGAACTGCTCGAGTCTGAGGATGGCCGGGGAAGCCCTGTGTCAGTGTGCACCCCACAGAGTCCCAGGGAGTGGGGCAGCCTGGACCCACCACTGGGGACATGCCCCACGCTCCCCGTGTCCCTGATCTGCTCCGCGGCTCCGGTGGCTCTATGGTACTGACTCCCCGCCCCCCACTTCCCCCCCATTATCCTGTTATTTGGGTTCTGCTCCCAGTTCCACTGTGGCGTGGGGGACGGTCCCCTATACCCACCAAGAGTGTGCCCTGCGATTCCCTTCAATTTCAGACAGCACGCGAAGCCACGTCCAGGGTTCTGTCCCATGAATCCGCCCTCCATGCCACACGCGGATCGCAAAGCCCCGTGTAAACAGGCTGCAGAGGCCCAGGACCCCTGCGGGTGCCTGCACACAGGGAGCCCGTTCACTCACCAGGTGACTGCTCGTGACAAAGGACAATTCCCTTTCCCCAGCAGGCACCATGGGTAGTGTTTGCACACGACGCTGTGCAGATAATCGACACCACGTTAGTGAACAGGGAGGGCCGTCTGGTATTGATGAAGCTGTATTTGAAAAGAGAGAGGAGTTTCCTTAAATTTCTAATATGGAGGATGCCAGGGTAGCTCAGCAGGTGGAGCGCTTGCCTTGCAACCATAAGGTGTGGGGATCGAATCCCGGCCCCGGCTGTGCAAACCCACGTAATGAGCTGTAGCGCAACTGGTAAGGGCAGGGTTGGTGGTGAATGTTCTCACTTCCCAGGCGGGCGGCGCCGGTTGGGTTCACGAGGGAGAACCCCGGTTGGGTTCCTGCGGGAGGCCCCGGTTGGGTTCACGCGGGAAAACCCTGGTTGGGTTCACGCGGGAGAACCCAGTTGGGTTCCTGCGGGAGGCCCCAGTTGGGTTCACGCGGGAGGACCCCGGTTGGGTTCACGCGGGAGAACCCCGGTTGGGTTCCTGCGGGAGGCCCCAGTTGGGTTCACGCGGGAGGACCCCGGTTGGGTTCACGCGGGAGAACCCCGGTTGGGTTCACGCGGGAGGACCCCGGTTGGGTTCACGCGGGAGGCCCCGGTTGGGTTCTCATCGGAGAACCCGGTTGGGTTCACGCGGGAGAACCCAGTTGGGTTCCTGCGGGAGGCCCCGGTTGGGTTCACGTGGGAGAACCCGGTTGGGTTCACGCAGGAGAACCCAGTTGGTTTCCTGCGGGAGGCCCCAGTTGGGTTCACGCGGGAGGCCCCGGTTGGGTTCACGAGGGAGAACCCAGTTGGGTTCACGCGGGAGGACCCCGGTTGGGTTCATGCGGGAGGCCCCGGTTGGGTTCACGCGGGAGAACCCCGGTTGGGTTCACGCGGGAGAACCCCGGTTGGGTTCACGCGGGAGGCCCCGGTTGGGTTCACGCGGGAGGACCCCGGTTGGGTTTACGTGGGAGAACCCGGTTGGGTTCACGCGGGAGGCCCCAGTTGGGTTCACGCGGGAGGCCCCGGTTGGGTTCACGCGGGAGGCCCCGGTTGGGTTCACGAGGGAGAACCCCGGTTGGGTTCACACGGGAGGACCCCGGTTGGGTTCACGCGGGAGGCCCCGGTTGGGTTCACGAGGGAGAACCCCGGTTGGGTTCACACGGGAGGACCCCGGTTGGGTTCACGCGGGAGGCCCCGGTTGGGTTCACATGGGAGGACCCCGGTTGGGTTCACGCGGGAGGCCCCGGTTGGGTTCCCACCCCACGTGGCCCACATCCACCTGTGTGGAATGAAACCGTGTCACAACTAATGATGTCCAGCTATGGAGACTGCTCTGGGCCCTCCCCCTTCTCTCTGTCTCCTCTCAAACAATAAAAGAACCCTTAAAACTGTATGTGCGTTTTAAAATTTTGTATATATGCCTCCTTTTCCCTTTGTTTGTTGTGACTACTTTTTGTTTGTTATTCTGTCTTTGAGCACTGGAGAACACAGTTGCCGTCTATCATTCAGTATCTCTGCCGGAAAGGTCACAAAATAAGTCATCGCAAAAATCGGCCAAAATGCTTGGAACTTTTTGTTTTAAATCAGAGCCACGGCAGCCGGATTCACGCGCTGTGTTTGCGTTTTCAGGTCAGAACTGCGGCGGCTTAGTTCAGGGCCCCAACGGCACCATCGAGAGCCCGGGCTTCCCGCACGGCTACCCGAACTACGCGAACTGCACGTGGATCATCGTCACGGGGGAGCGCGGCCGGATCCAGCTGTCCTTCCTCACCTTCGCGCTCGAGGAAGACTTCGACATCTTGTCGGTGTACAACGGGCAGCCCCAGCAAGGCAACCTGAGAGTCAGGTAACGTGCTGGCTCTTCCCATATTCACCGGGTCGCGCCGCGCCACCAGCTCGGGTTCTGAAGCTCATTAGGAGTTGATACTTGACGTTTCGGTATCAGACAAGAAAACTGTAGTGACTACCGAAAAGAGTAAAGGCTGTAGAGGTGTGGATGGTTTTTTCAATAGTGAGACACATAACTTCCTACCGGAAGCCATCACTGACTTCATTCACAGATACCCAGTTGTTCGGTATCTGTATAGCACCGTTGTCAGGTAATTTAAGTGACACAATAACACACCATTGTTTCTCGGTAACTGGCTTTGAGTGAAGAGGCACAAAGATAATGCACGAGTACAATTCAGAGAATAACAAAAGGAACCTTTACATTGCCGGAGAAAACAGTAAAAAGGACAGGGGAGGTGGGGTGGGGGGTAGAAACTCTTTGGAGAGTTTTTGTTCTACACAATCGTAACATAGTTGGTTCCCCATTCGTTTTTCTCTGCTGATGTATGATTTTTACCACGAGGAAAGAAAAGTATTTCCTAAATGGTTTAAAGATGTTTTCCATTTATCCACACAACTATGTCCATTCTTTTTTAAATTTGGCTAAAGAAAGAAGTATCTCTCTTTCAAATAAATTGGGATTTCTTAGCCAAACTGATGGACATATTTAAACAGGTATCTATACGGCAAATAAGGCTGTTTTCTCTGATTTAAAAATTCTGCATTAATTAGAGATTAAATCTGTTGAACATATAGTCTTATAGAAACTTTGACAATAGGCAGGAGAACTTGTACTGTTTAGGTAAATAAAATGGCATCGAGGCTAATGTTTTGCAGTAATGCACACAAATCATATATTTTATTCATGATTTGGTGGATTGAGAACAATAACTATGAAATATAGAATGATATCAGTATATTAACTATACAGTTAATTTACTAAATATACGAATATATTCCAAATCTATTTTACTTGCATTTTCTTGATGCATTTTCAGCTGTAGCACACCTTCTAGTGTTCACTGGTTCCTCTATAATATCTGCTCTGTATTTGGAATCACTGTGCCGTCTGCCCTTTGGGTCCCATGCTTAACACAGCGCCTTCCTGTGTGAATTCCATGAACGTCCTTTCTCCTCTGTAACAGGTGTGGCCCTACATGTGGGTGGGCCCGTGTCTACATATACAGTCCTTGCTAATCCGAGGTGAGATTTCTGTCTTCTGCTCTTCGACATAGTTAAGTATTCGTTTGTACTCCACATAAATTATGCTCCTAAGGAATAGTGACATGTTGCAATATAGGAAGAATGGTCATAGAAACTGCGAATAGTCATGACAAGACAAAATAGAGAATCCGGTTTATTCAAAGATCAAGGCGTGTGACTCCGTGTTAAAAGTAGTTCTGTCTCTTTCCAGCTCAAGAAAAAATGCCCGATCAGTATGTGCCGAAAAAATACTTCTCTGTGAACATTGCCATTTTCTACAATGCTGTTCTATTCTAAAGGAAGCTTGTCTGAAATATTAATTTGACTACGTGTCTTTAAAAATTATCTTAAATTCTTAAGGTGATACTATGATGTGATCGTATGCTACTATACGATGATAGTGTGCTAATACTGTAATGCTAATAACTACGTAATAACTTCCTATGCTAATAACTACAAAGCTTAGAAACTGGCATCCCCACCGTTTTTGCTGTTAAAACAGGAACGGGGGTGGAAATAGTGAGGTTCGACCATTAGATTCATTGTACTTGATTTTGGGGTTCCCGTGACTCATCTATAAATTGACGTCTGTGTCGCCAAGCGCTTCATAAACAGCGGTGACTTGTACGCAGGACATCGTCATTCTTTTACTCAGTTTTACTGGAGAATTCCAGGACGGCTGACAGAGGGAGACGGCTTGGGTTCCTATCGGTTACTCGGTTACTGTCATTTGTCCTTTGAGACAGAGAACACACGCCACATTTCTGCCTGTGTCCTGTCCTTCAGAAGGGTCTCTCGTCCCTTGTACTCTCATGGTTCTCCCTCTCTGCACACTCAGAATGCCGTTCTGAGTGGCTGCTCTGTGCGTCTGGCGACTGTTGTGCGACATCAAGCGGGTGAGCGTGTCAGGCACGGGACTCCTGTAAGGACCGCGGAGGACCGGCTCACCCGCGTTTGCATAAATACGATGGGAAACGCGGATGGTAGAGTTGTGTGAGCCAACGCAGGGGACGGTAGCGACCTTTCACCGTGAGCCGATGGGCGACGTAGTTATAAACTGCATCACGGTCTAATGACCTCTAATGCTGTGTTTGCCATCATGTCTTGGGACAGTTTACGGCGCAGACACGGTGAGCTCACATGTACAGCAGTTGGTGTTCAGGCTGAGGGGACTTTTGGGAGAGGATTGGTGTGTGGGCTGCTGACCCACCCAGCTGTCCCCGAGGTGGTTACTTAGCCGGTCGGGGTTGGCCGAGGCTGGCTGCTGCGGTAACGCTGTTTGCGTAGCGCGAAGTGAGCACTAGCGAAAATAAAGCGGTCGCTTGCTGCAGCAACTTGAGCGTTTTATTACAAAGAGACGGAAGATTTTGTCTAAGTAGCCTACTCTTTATTTATATTTAATCACCAACTAAGAAAACAGAATTTGGAGGTTAGAATTGTTGATGTTTGCATTGTGACTTGATCTTTACTGAAGAACATATTTGTCCTATTTGAGAAAAAAAATCTTTAAATTAAAAAATAATGCACAGTTGACATTATCATCTTGGATTTGTTCTATTAAGAAAACACAACACATAGACGATTCAGGCCTCCCCCAGTAACTGAAATGTTAACATGCCGGCTTTGAGAGGTCATTTAAGACTTCTGAAGTGCAAGGCAAAGATGCGACTCAAAACACGGCATAAAAAACGGTTCTTCGAGTCCCTTAGAATGAAAGCCACTGGCTTCTCTGGGCGCCGTACTTCTGCTGTTTGGAGAAAGGATGGATGTCTGGTGTTTTCGGACTCCACACTGTCTCTTGCTTCTGCAGGCTTCGCTCCCGGAGTCATCAAGTCCTACACTTGTTGTTTTGCAGCACCTCTCCCTTACCCACACCTATTTTGATCCTCACAGAAGATGCCCCAAGGAAGACCTCTGTTCTGTCCTAGGCTGCTGGTTACTGTGCATGTTCCTTGACCGTGCATGTCGCTTGACCGTGCATGTTGCTTGACCATGCATGTTCCTTGACCGTGCATGTCGCTTGACCGTGCATGTTGCTTGACCGTGCATGTTGCTTGACCGTGCATGTTGCTTGACCGTGCATGTTGCTTAATCATACATGTTGCTTGACCGTGCATGTTGCTTGACTGTGCATGTCACTTGACTGTGCATGTCGCTTGACTGTGCACTTCACCTGACCAGTACGTACAATGGCATCCCTGCCCACCTCTAAGCCGACACCTTTGCACCAGCCCTCTCTCTGTTCCGTTTTCCAGGAAGATGAACATTGCTAGTAAACATGGCCCCGGTAATTGAGGAGTGCTACAATTCGATTACCCGTGACGTGTCTGGCCTTGTATCTCTTGAACTTGTTTCCTCTGTGTCTCATCCACCTGGGCTGTCCAGCAACCCCACAGCTGGGTGGAACTCTCCCAGCTCCGGAGGCTGGACCTCCAAGATCAAGGTGCAGGTGGATCTGGTGTCTGACAGGGGCCTCTTCCGGTTCCTAGACGGCTGTCTTCTCCCGATGTGCTCACATGCCTGAGGGGTGAGGGAGCTCTCTGGAGTCTCGTATAGTGTCCTTAATTCCAAAGGTCCCAACCCCGAACACCATCACACTGGGGGTTAGAGTTTCAGCCTGTGAACTTGGGATGGACAGAAGCAGAGTGTGTGGCACGCGGGACGTTTTCTCATGTAGCTGGGTGTCCGGGCTGTTGCTGGGTCTGACCTGCTAAGGGAGCGCGCCCATCATGTCTCCTTCCTCGTTGCTGCCTCTGCTTCGCAGGCCTGGAGGGATGTGCTCCTGGAAATGCCACCCCCGTTCGCTCGCCCCTTGTTGGGCTTGCGTGTCTTTGTGATCCAGGATGTCATGTAGAACGTTCATCCTCTGAGGCCCAGGAATGTGCCATGAGCTTGTCGGTCTTCTCGGGTGGTGACAGATACATTGGCTTTCAAATAGTCCTAAGTCTCCGTGGGTTGATGTTTATCTCAAATACTCCTGATTCAGGACCGCAGTTCCTGTCCTCCATGTGCAACCCAACATGACCTCACACACTCTTGCAGATGAGTGGAAGGTATTGGTCCAACGCAGAGAGTGTTGCCCGCCATGGGGCCCCTAACTGTAGTGTTTATTGGCCTCCAAATCAGAAAATGGTTGCAGTTGACATTCATTTTTGACTGTGATAACATTATAATATCAAATGGGAAAAGCAGTCTCAGGATAATCTTGAAAAAGGGAATAGAAGGGAGTCCAGGAAGGAAAATTATGTCACGTAAATATGAAAGATTGGTGCCTGTTAGTCCACGATTACCCGAGAGTGCACAGCCTAGGAAACGAGCAGGCATCTGGATTCTGCCTCTCTCTCTCTCTCACAAGATGAGCCCTCATTTTCTGCAGTCATGGTGATGAAGAGGTTAGAGACACCTGCGATTGGGCCATTAACATCAGGAAGACATGAGTAAGTTTTACTGAAATGTCCCGTTTTTTCCAATTATTTTTCTAAACCATCATAATATTGGACTGCCTTAAAATGAACTGAGACATCCATACAATAGTAACTACACCCAGTGATGTTTGGAGCTTGAGGCTTTGAAGTGCTAGAAAGGAAGGGGTTTGGTTAGGCCTGGATTGCATTAGCAACCCGGCCATGTCTAGATTCGGCCTCACTGTCCCCACCGCGGGTAGGAGGTCCTGAGGGAGCCGTTCACAGACCAGTAGTCAGATGAACACCAAGGCATCGTTTTATTTTTAGCTCGTCTCGTGACTAACACCTCAGCTAAGTCTGCGACAAGTACAGGGTGACGTGGGTATGACGCTTCTGAGGGACTGGAGTCTCATGCTAACACCACATGCCTTGATCTTATGTCACATTAGGTCAGAGACAGGGTCACAATTGGAGGGAATGACCTACATGGGAGTCTAGGAAGGACTGATAGCACCTGGGTGCTCAGAGGCTGAATGAGGGGGCCGTATACAGCTCAGCGACAGAGGTAGGACTCCTGGTGACAAAACCTGGGTATCCCAACCGGGATGTAGGCACCTGAGTACACAGGTTCTCATCCCCAGTGATGACACGCCCGGCAGAGCAGCCGAGGGGACCTGTCACATTCCCATTACTCCGCGAATTTCTCAGCCACGTCCATTGTTCTGTACACGTGTTTCAAGATGATGAAATTGAAACATACTTTTCTTTGATACGTCATTCAAATGTCCCTTCTCAACCTACATTTTGGGGCTTTTTCGTTTCTGTTTGTTTTAATTAGCAACTCATAGGCAAGATCAGTAGTTACTGGGTAAGGTTGAGTTATTTTTGTTTTTTAAGTTAACTCTCGACAGTTGGCTAGATAGAAGGGAAGGCCAATTTAATAGGAGAGTTAAGGATGAGATTGGGGATAAACACTGATATATGGACAGATGATACAGAGATAGATAAATGATATGGATGATGATAGATATAGATATATAACTATAGATATAAATACAGATATAGATCTAGAGATACAGAAACATACAGATATATAGGGAAATATTGATATGGATATAGATAAATGATAGATTTCTCCCCGCATTGATTTTAATATTCAATTTTTATCGAGAACAACTGTATTTTTTTAAATAAAACTTATGTTTATTCACAAAAAGGATTAACCTGCTCAGAGTTAGAGATCCTGAAGATAAAATAACGAAGCATTGAAGGGAGATAGGCAGGGATGTGTTTGAAACAGAACCTGGATTCTGACCACGCACATCTTCGGGGGTGCTGGTGTCTCCTGCGGGAGCCAAACATGGATGGGTCGTGTCCAGATCTTGGCCATTTTAAAAGTAGCAAAGCAGATGATGTGAGTGGAGAGGTCTTTCGGATGACCCTGAATATACTGGGAAGAGAGCTGAGTCTGGGCGGTGAGCACATCATGCAGCACCGAAAGGATGTCATGTAGAATCGTACACCTGGAAACTATGCAATTGTTACCCATGTCAGCCCCATACATTGAACAATCTAGAAAGAGAACAGATAGACGAGACCAACGGGGCATCGGCAGCACCTCCTTTTTCAGCAGACGAGGCGTCTGGTGTGTGAATCTGAGAACCTGAACGTGGACACGGTTTTACCAAATATAGAATCTCATGTTCACTGCTTAGAACATAGGAAATACGTGGGGTCATTAATTTAAATATGAGCCTGGAGTCATAGTACAGAAAGGAAATGATTTCATACATGTAATTTAGAAATCTTGAGGAAAGCCCAAGGACACACTGAGAAAAATGGCTTACGATAATTACGTGTAATAATTTACAACAGGTTTGAAACACTGAGCTGATCTCCTTCATTAGACGGTATAATGAAATAAGTCGTTTGATTGACAAGCAGGGAGAAACAAGAACAGAATTCTAATATCAGAAATCCACGGCCATCGGTGTGTTGAAAGCTTGTTAAAACGGTCATATAATTCGTTGCCATGGTGAATGGCAGCCCTAACATTTTTGACAGCTTAGATGTTTTTTGAGGGTGTGGGGACAGATGCCTTCGTATCTGGTTGGTGGGAATCTGAGTCACTGCAGTTATTTCTGGATGGTTTGAAATTTCTCTTATTTAAGACCTGGGTGAGCTCATTCAGCAGGGCTTTGCTCAGAGGTGCGTGCGCAGATCTGCGTGCGGCTACAACAAAGGGCGCGTGAAGGAGCTGAGTGGTGACACCGAAAACACTCAGGAACGTCTGCCTTCCCAAGGAGGCCAGTTCCACGCCGTGGAAACGGTGAGCGCGGCTTCACCGGCTGCTGGGAAGACGCCTCGCTGTCACGCTGCAGGAGCAGGGCCGGCCCAGGGTCCGTGGTCTCCGGCGTTTTACTCCCTTAATGAATGAGGTGCAATAATCCGAGTCAGAGGCCAGCCGTGGAGCTTGGGCGGGAACGCAGGGCCCTGGTCCTTCTGTAACTGCAGCTCCCTGGCGCCCTCACAGGTGCTGGGGGTGGCGGGGCTTAGCGCCCACCGTGCTCAGGTCTCGGAGGGCTCCCCGCAGCCGGCCCCGTGCTCACCAGGGGAGGCCGCGGGCCCAGAAACAGCGCCGTACTTGTGCCCGGCCCACCGGCGAGGGGGCGGGACTTCTACACACGTTTTGTGAGCGCCTGTGCTCTGTTTTTGGCATTTTTATAGAGGCAATATCTACTCTACGTCCATCTCTGCATCTATCTCAGTGTCTCTCAGTCTCCCCACTGTCATCTATCAATCAATCAATTGATCTATTATCATCTATCTACTTATTATCTATCATCTATCTATCATCTATCTTCTGTCTATCTATCTACCTGTTATCTATCATCTGTCTATCATCTACCTGTCTGTCTATCATCTATCTATATGTATCTGTCTGTCTCTCTGTCTGTCTATTTATCTACACATAATCTATCATCTATCTGTCTATCATCTATCTATATGTATCTATTTGTCTATCTGTCTATCTACCCATCTATCATCTATCATCTATCTGTCTGTCTATCATCTATCTATATGTATCTGTCTATCTGTCTGTCTATCTATCTATTTATCTACCCATTATCTATCATCTATCTATCATCTATCTGTCTGTCTATCATCTGTCTATCTATATGTATCTATTTGTCTATCTGGCTATCTACCCGTTATCTATCATCTATTATCTATCTGTCTATCATCTATCTATATGTATCTGTCTATCTGTCTGTCTATCTATTTATCTACCCATTATCTATCATCTGTCTATCATCTATCTGTCTATCTATCATCTATCTCTCTATCTGTCTATCATTTATACCTACCGTATTTTCCGGCGTATAAGACGACCGGGCGTATAAGACGACCCCCTAATTTTACAGTTAAAACATAGGTTTAGGCCTATATTCGCTGTATAAGACTACAGCCTCGGAAGTGGGGGGTCATCTTATACAGCGAATATAGGCCTAACCCTATGTTTTAACTGTAAAATTAGGGGTCGTCTTATACACCCGGTCGTCTTATATGCCGGAAAATACGGTATATAATATCAGTGGTGGTTTTTTCTCTTGGGGCATGTGGCACTGTCAGGAGCCATTTGTAGCTTGCACAGTTGGGCGAGGGTGGTATGAATGGGGCAGGTACACAGAGAGGCCGATAAATGTCCTGCAATGCACAGGACAGCCTCACATGACCCAGACTTGTCTGCCTCAAAGTGTCATTTATGCCCCGGGTGAGAACCCTTGGTTTATAGCAATAAACCCTCTCTGTAAAGCCATCGGTCAGAGTCGTCCACAGCTGTAGCCGTCTGTGTCTGTACCTGTACCCGTATCTCGCTGCATGGCTTTTCTTTCAAGGACCCCAGCGGGACGGTAAACTTGAACCCCTGAGACTTGAGTTCTGCCTCGGCTGTACAGAGCCACAGGGACAGGGGACGGTGACCGGGGCCGACCGGATGGTGTCACTTGAAGGGCTGTGTCAGTGAGGAAATGGGATTTCTACAGTATGAGGCATAATCAGATTTCACCAGGGATCGTTTTTACATTTCCCCTCGGAAGGAAATAAAATTATATTATATTAGTGTTATTATTATTTTAGTCCTTGGCTTCTGGGAAAAGGAACATAAAATGTCAAAAATTCAGTAAGGAACTTCACGTATTCGGATCATAAAGGCAAAACGTTAGTGAGCCGTTCCTTGGCTGCTACTGTCCTTCACGACAGTGTCTGCGGAAGTGTGTTGACAGGGTTTACGGGGAGCTCGCCACCCTGGGACGCAAGACGGAGCTACACGGAGCCACGTGTGTCAGGGCTGCCAAGATTTTAGGTGAGCTGGATGGGGGTGACCAGCTTTGTGGTTGAATGATTTGTAAGTTCAAACGTTACTTTTTCTCCCTAACCCCCTTTTAAGCGTTTGGATCCGCAAACCTGTGCATATTTGTGCTTTTATCCTGCACGGACGCTACGCACTTAGATCGCACCAGCAGAGTAAGTCAAGGAGCAGCTGTTTGGAGAAAAGCTATCTGCTTACTGTCCGCAGGGGCACGGTTGAAAAGACGAGGCAGGTGAAGGGAACCGTCACAGGGAAGGCGACCGGAAGGCAGGCAGCGTGCGGTGTGGTCCTGGGGGCCCCAGACCCGATTCCTTCCTCCCATGTCCCCGGCATGCTCCTGCCTGTGTCCTCTCACCCGGGTGTCCTATGCGACCCCTTCGTCTAAGAACATGCTCTTCCCAGGCGGCCCTGTGGGCTTCCCCAGTGCCCACGACCTCAAGTGTGCAAAGAGGGAGCAGGTCGCGCACAGATGCACAGAGTCGTTCCGAGTTGAGTTAGAGCCACCGCTGTTATCCCGCATGATGGCAGCTCAATGTGAAGACGAGTTGGTGGGGGAAGCCGGGGTGGCTCACTTTGCAGCCCTGGGGTCGGAGGATCGAGTCCCGGCCCCGGCCTGTGTGGACCCCTATGCTGAATTAGGGTGAGCTTCCCATGCGGGAGCCCCCAGTTCGGTTCTCACCGGGGCCCATGCGGGAGGCCCCCGCGCCCACCTGTAAAGTAAAACTGTGTCAGAAACTAAAGACGTGCAGCTGTGGAGACGGCTCTGGGCCCTCCCGCGTCGCTCTGTCTGTCTCTCTTTAAAAAGAAAAAAAAAGCAGAGTTGACTCCCTGTGCCTGAATTTCAGCACCCCGCCCCCACCCCAGAAATGCACCAACAGGACAGACCGACTCAGAGATGTGGGTGCGCACGAGACGGGGTCCCAGTCGCAGGCCGGCTGGTGACAGGCAGGCATGTCAGGTCGGGAGGCAGAGCCGCAGCGAGGCTGAGCGGGGGGATCGCTGGCCTGCAGATGCGACTGGTGCTGCACGGCTCCCGCTCTCGGTCCCCGCGCGCAGCCACGTGGGCAGCCGGCCTGCCCAGAGCCGGCAGCTGTCTCCAATGGCTCATCCGGGGCAGAACGCAATGCGGTGCACATGCGTCACTCCCAGCGCCCCCGGGCCCGGCTCCCCAGGGCAGCAGCAGCTCGGCAGGGCCCCCCAGGCTCCCCCCAGGCTCCCCCCAGGCTCCCAGGCCTGAGGCTCAGCTGGACCCTCCTCACCTGGAGCCCCACTGGTGGGGACCAGCCCTCGGGTGACTCCAGTGTCACAGACACGGAACGCGTGCGTCACAGGGGCTGCATGGGGCCCCCGGAGAAGGAAGCCCTGGTGCTGTTCTCTAGGGCCGGGGTCCCAGGAGCAGGCACGGGGGTCTCGCCGCGCTCCAGCGCCTCTCAGCTGCCCCTGCGGGAGGAGCCCCCGGCCGAGGACGCGAGGGCGGGCCGGGCGCCGGTTCTGTGTGGACAGCGGAGGCTCCGCTCCCAGCACCAGGTGCCGAGGATGGGCCGCCCTCGTGCGCTGGGCTGTCCGGCGTTGCTGCTCCCCGTGTGTGTGTGCTGCACGTGGAGGGCAGGACCCGCCCGCAGCCGAAGGAGCGTGAGGACTCTGGAGGGTTGGTCCACAACCAGGTCTGCCTGCTCACCTCCGGGTTAAGGACCGGGCGTGTCCCGGGCCACGGGCCGTGCTGGGAAGCCGCTCTGTCCCTGGGCAAGCCGCATGGCTCCTCCTGACCACCTGTACCCGGTGGGGACGCCAGGCCGCCACTTTGCAACTTGGGCGTGTGCCAGCCAAGTGCCAGGTGTCTGGGACCTCGGGGCCAGGAGTCCAGCCACCACCGACCCTGGCTGCCCTGCATCTGCATGGGCCCCAGGTAAGCAGGGCTATTGGGGGGCCCTCGGCAGGGGAGGGTGACGTGCGCTGGTTTGTGTGGCCCGAGGAGCAAGGCGTTTGCAGAGCCGGAGCTCAGGTCTGCAGGGAAAGCCAGCGGGGGTGGCTGTGGACCTGCCGGCCGTTCAAGGCCTCCGGAGGTGGCCACCTTGGGTGTCACCAGCTGCCCGCCACGTCCTACGCCCAGCTGACAGGCATTACATCCTGATTTGGCAACGCTGCCTCTGACCCGGGCTCGGGAGGCAGTGAGCAATGGCAGCCCTGGTGAGCCCATGAAGCTCATGTGCTGAGCTCGGGCATCGCCACACGGCCGGCCGGCCGCACGGGGGCTCGGAAGCGTCTGGGGCCAGTCACCCCCGTGTGCCCACGAGAGGCTCTGAGGCCTCGCACAGAGAGCCGCTCAGCTTCCGCCGACTGAAAGCTTCCGTGGCAACCGGGCGGTTTCACGTACCAACGGTGTAGCTACGGTGTTGTTCCAGGTGTGAGACGCCCCCGTGTGTACGGCCCCCACGTTTCTAACCCAACAGCCAGAAAGCGATGCACGGTGACCCCCGTGTATTGGACGACCCCCCGATTTGGGGCCTAACGACTGCAGACACAAGTACCGTCTCCTACACGGAAACACACGGTGTCTGCCGTCCGTCTCTTGCAAGAATGAAGTTTGCGTAACGATTAGGTCATTGATCCGGTTCGTGTGAAAACCTCGCCGGGTCCCCTGAGTGGGCGCCCCCGTGTGTGAGCAGGTCCGCTGCTTCTTTTTTAAATCATTTTAAGATTTATTGGTTTTTCTGTTTTTTACATTTGATGTCCCCTCCCCTTGCCACCCCCAGCCCACCCACCCCGCTCACTCACCCTCAGGAAACCACCAAACCACTGACTGTCCACGGGTTTTATTTTCCGTTGTTACTTTCAGTTTTATATTTATATTCAGGTTTTATATTCCGACTGCCCAGAGCGGTCTCCGTGGTTGCACGTCGTCGGTGTTCGACGTGGTTTCGTCCCACACAGGTGGCGGGGGTCACGCAGGGCGGGAACCAGGTGGGGGGCTCCCGCGTGGGAAGCAGGCTCTGGGTGCTCCTCAGATTTGCTATTTCTGGTGTCAGTTTTGGTACGTTACGTTTTTCAAGACATTTATCCCTTTGATCTCCTTCATCCAATGTGTCAGCAAAAAGCTATTAGTAGTAGTATTTTAAAGGTCTGTAGAATCTGTGATAAATCAATTTTCATTTTTGATATTGGTGGTTTGTATTCTATTTTATTTTTTCTTGCTTTTTATTATAGCTAAATAAGGGTTTACCGATGTTCTTGATTCTTCAAAGACCAAACTTTGGCTTTGTTGTAGTCCCAATTATCTATTTTTAATTTGACTAATTTCTTCTCCTCCTTGGGTTTATTCTGCTCTGTTTTTCCTGGCAATGTAAGATAGAACATGAGGTTGCGGAATTCGCTTATTTTTTTAATGCCATAAACAGAGCTATAACGTTTCCTTCAAACACTACTTTGTTTGCCACACGTTTCGTAGTCATTTAGTTTCACATAGTGTCTGTTTCTCTTATAATTCCATCTTTGACGTATGAATTATTAAGAAGACTGTTGTTTGATTTCAAATATTTGTCGTTCCCAGCAGTTTTATTGATGTTGACTTCTTATTTGACTCTGTTTTAGTCAGAGAATGCCTTCTGCAGGATTGCTGCCCTTTTCTGGTCATTGAGACCCTTTTTGTGTTTCAGGCTTCGTGTGGTTTTATTCAGCTTGAGGGAGATTTCCCATACTGGGAACATTATTAGGTTCAAGTATGGGGAATAATGGTTCAAGAACCATTATTAGAAGAAAGCATCACCGTGACTTTTACGGAATTTTAGAGTTTGAAAGTCACTTACCTTTCAAAAGCATATAATTAAATATGAGTATTTGTTTCATATATATGTATGTATATATGTATATATCTGTAAATATGTATATATAATCTATTTATTGAAATAGAATAGATGTTTATATAGAGTATTTGTCATTGATATATTTAATTCAGTAGTTGGTTTTTCAAACATTTCTGAGTAGTGTCCAAACTGACTACTTTCTAAACACCAAACACAATTGAGACGGTCTCTATTGACCTACTATTACATAAGAAAAAACTTATGTTCCCGTAACTGATCATAAAATTTAGTGAATAGTAACACTTCTGATCCTATTAATAAAGACATAATTCACCAGAGTGGTTGTAATTCAATAAAATGGATAAGTGTTTATGAACATATTTATAATTATACCTCGTTTAGCCGTCTATTCAAATCTCCCAGTGTAAATCTATTGTTAATAGTTAACATTTTAATCTTATTGGCGTACACTAATATTTATGCTATTATTATTTGTTCCAAAGTAATGAAGCCAATAACTTGTTTTATTATGAAGTTAGTTGATCCCCAACAAAGGAGGCCTGAGTCGTCACATCCCGGAGGGAAGCCGGTACCCAGATGTGACAGTCAGACGCGATGACGACACTGCGGTTTGCTGAGGGATTAGCTGAAATTGTGCTCATGTGGGACATACGATAGAGCCTTGACTTTACTATTTAAATATATTCAACAGCATTAAAACGTATCAGTAGTCAAATCTATCTCAGTAAGAGAACGCGTATCAATAATTCACTTCTGGGAAACCGATCGTATAGACATTCTGCTCCTCCGCCCCCCGCCCCCCCCAAAAGCGAGGGAAAGTTTTTAATTTCGTTTCTGTGAATTATGTTTAGAACAGAAGACCAGCGGAAGTCAAGAAGGTAATTTGTCATTTAATATGGGTTTGGCAGCTCTGTGGGGAGGAAATGTCTGAGGCAAATAGGGAATTTGAGGGGGAGGGCAGGGGAACAAATGGCATTATTGTAATCTCCTTCTGATATTACTGAACCTGGCGCTGTGTCCACTAGAAACGACACAGGGATTTGTTCTTGAAGTTTCTTTCGTGAAGACTTGATTCTGGGCAGCACGGTCTATCTCACTGCCTGTGCGCCTGTGCCCCGCGTGCCGGTGAGGAGCTGTACGTTTGTGTAGAAGACACAGTCAGGTGTCCTGCGCACACATTCTTACGTCGTTACAGACCACGGTAAGGCAGAGGCACACCTGGGGCTTCCCCGTCGTACCAGCAACGACAGTGCCCCCCAGTTTCTAAGGCAGAACGGCGGTGTGACAGCCACACGCTGGGTGGGCTCGTTGGGCTAACGTCATGCCTGCGTGACCGCCAGCAGGTAACGGAGCTGCTTGCCAGGCGGGCGGCTGGCTGGGGAGCTCAAGGCGACGTCAGAAGCCGGCTTCTGCTGGACACAAGAGTTCAGCAGACCCGGGACGTGAACCGGTCGGCCACCAAGCGGAGGAAACGCCCGTGCTCTGAGCTGCCTGCCTGCCCCCCGGCCCGGCCGCCTCTGTGGCTTCGTCTCCAGCTGGACGCCTCTCCAGCGTGTCCACATGTTCGATGCCCCACCGCAGGTCGCCGGCTCAGCCTGCTGACTGAGCGAGGCTGGGGCCGCTGGGCTCCCGGCTTCCCGGGAGAACATGTCCCCCCGGGAGGCGGCTCGCAAGGGCATTTCTTTCTAACATTGTTGCTGGAATTCTCTAACCAGGAGAGTGATAGTGGTCTTTTGACGTCGCCATTTGAAGATGTCTCGGACTAGATTGTCAAACTAAGTTCATGAAGGAGAGACATGCAAACAAGTGGGTAGGGACGATGCATTCATCCGTTACGTCTTTAGTTCAAATGGAATCCTTTTGAAATCAGGAAGAAGACGGTTAGCACATTCTCAGGAACACAGTCAACGCAGTCCTGTGTTCAACACCCAAGCGGTACCAACGGACGTCCTTTTGTCTGTAGGTTCTCAGCCTCGTGGCCATGGCGGTTTTATAGACGAAATGGCAAGCTAGGATAGTGTGGGTGCTCCCGATGGTGTGAGGAAACAACCCCTTGCCGTCCTAAACGCTGTTCTTTGACGAAGGACTTTGGGGCGGAGTCTGTACTTTAGATTTGGACTGAATTTCCATCCTCGCGGTGTGAGGACCTCAAGTTCGCCCTCAAATATTTATTGACCTTTGAATAACTTGACTGCATATTTTGCATGACCCCGTAATGGTTTGACAGTGTCCTAATTAAGAACTGGACGTTCCTAAGCAATGGCATGGCTGTGATCTAAATCGGGAGGGTAGTCGGTGTCTCTAAATAACTGTCGCACTTCGTACGAACCCATGAGTAAGACCCGCTGCCGGGGGCCGCGTATGTGGGAGCCGTTCCGACCTCCAGAGAGAATGCTGTTCCCATCGGTGTGAGGAGACAGGTCAGTGAGGCACTGACATCTGTGTGTTGTGTGTGCGTTCTGTGCACACACACGTACTCTGGTTCCTCTCTTTGCTTTAGTCTAACGGTGATAATAGATGGGAACTAGGTCATTGCTTTTCCCTTTGAGCCACATGCATTTTTATGTCATGGTGCTACGGACCCCTAAGAGATGAGATGTTTTTGTGGATCTGAGACAAATAGGAACTGCTTCTTACCTGAGAATACATGTAAGGTCATTTCAAGCCCACCGATTCTAATTTTCAGGTTAAAATACTTTGTGCCTACAAATATGATTGCTTCTCAGATAAGTCAGAGGCAAAAAGATTTTAGAAAATTATCTGAGATGAGTGGGCAATTTTTACTTTAAAGAAAATCCTTTAATTTTCCTTGTAAACCTCCTTTGAGAAGAGCCCGGTGTTTGATTTCCTTTTAGTAAGATTAATGCGTTATAAATGCTGTAGACATACTGTTTTAAAAATATCCTCTTAGGAGGGAAACTTTAATCTTTGCAGTTCTATCCAGTATGTTAAGAAAGTAACGCTCCATGACCTGGGACTGTGTGTGTGTGAGTCATGTTCACGGCGATTTCTATTTTCTGCGCTTCTGTGGTCTAGCACAGGGGTGCCCAACCTTGTGGCTTCCCTGGATCACAATGAAGAAGAACTGTCTTGGGCCACACATCAAACTCACACTAACGATTGCTCAGAAGGGATCCCCCCACTTCCTCAACACAGAGAAAGCTCTGCGGAACCCGTAGCCATAGAACCATAAACGGTGGAGGAGCGCACCTTCGTCCACCTGTGGAACGCTCACTCCAAGGTCAAGTTCACCATCCCTGTTCCCGTGCAGGACGCGCCTCTGCCCCAGGGGCGAGCACCATCCCTCCCACCGCACCTCTGACGGACAAGCAGGCCTGGGATCCCACCCCCTCGGATTCACTCATGAGCACGTTCGGATTCAGAGCTGACCGTGCGCAAGGAGGAGAAAGGCAAGTTGTGCCAAGTTCAGGACGGTCTTCGCACATAACTTACGAGGGAGGCGGCCGGATCGCTGATTTCCAGGTGGCATTTAAGCTGCAAATTCAATGTTAGGCTCTTTGAGGCCTGGCGACAAAGCACCATGTTAAACTGGGATTAAATTAGAATATTGACACGAGGCATCTAGTGAGAATTTCTGCTACACCGTGAAGAGGTAAGCACGCTGATGAGGAAGTGAAATGGCAAGTAATGTGCAAAATCGAACTTCTTTAGTCACGATGGAAATGCATCTTGAATGCGTTTGAGACACTGTCTTTTCTATTTTTCCCTCATAAAACGATGGATGTTTAGCGAAGGTTGAAAGGAAAGTGATTCTCATGCACTTGGATGGGAGGATATGGAAACACTTTCCCGAAGCACATGGGCCGCCTGTACGAACAGCCCGAGTTTAGACGCTGTCACCCGCGGGTTTCAAAGCCAGCGCTTGGAGGGCAGGCGTGTGCCCACCGCCTCCTGCCGAGCTGTTCAGAACGGGACATCACTGCACAAGCGCGGTGCCCCCGGGCCGGTCGTCGCACCAGCTCATCGGGCGCCGTTCCGTCCACCAGAAAGACGGTCTTGTCATCGACACCAAGGTTCTCAGAACACGCGGTGAAGTGAGAGCGTAGGGGCACATCGTACGTCCCGTGCCACTTCGGCCACACTGAGAACACGCGCGTGTACACGTCCAGACACGTACATCCACCTGTGGACAGACGTCGGGAAGGGCGTCCACGCACAGCATCACGGTGGTTATCTCGTGCGGACGGAGACAAGGGGCAGTGCTCCACGGCTCCTGTTCCTCATCCGAAGGTTTTTGTTGTTCGTGTTTTGTAATTAGACAAACATAGTAGCTGCTTGCTTTTCAAGGGAGACACTGTCGCTCTTTTCCAGGGGAGGCACGCAGTCATTTGTTTAAAAATGCAAAATGTCATTCCCTGTGATTTCCCACCTAGGGGTTCATTCTTACCGTTCTTCGTGGGCGATTAAAGACAGCTTAAGCGATTTAAAAGTGATGGGAAGGGAAGCCGGGATGGCTCAGTGGGTTAGGCGCTCACTTTGCAGCCCCGGGGACCGAGGATCGAGTCCCGGCCCCGGCCCGTGCGGACCCACATGCTGAACTGGGAGCTCCCCCAGTTCAGTTCTCTCTCTGTCTGTATCTCTCTCTCTCCCTGTCAAAAATAAAATAAATAAATAAATAAATAAATATTTAAAAGTGATGGGAGCTGTCTTAGCTGCGCCCGCCATTGCTTGTCCTCATACGCATGCAGCCCATCCCCAAATCGCATGAAAAACAACACCAGGAGTGGTATGAGACGAAGTAATCTGTGTAATGACGGCCAGAAGAACCGTTGGAAAAGCTGGTGTAACCACAGACCTTAATTTTTGAATCACTAAGAAACCAATTCACTGGGCGAATCCGTGTTCTTTCCGTAGTCGGGTGCTTCTAAGTTCAGTGACATGCAACCCAGCCATCGTGGCCTTGCCGAAGCAGACAGGAAGGGTCTGAGGACGAAGCAGGGAGGATGGAGCATCCCGGGGGGGCTGTCACCACGCAGATCAGGGGTGCGGGGCTCCCCCCAGGATTCCGGATCAGCTCTCAGGTGCTGAACCCCGGCTCCTCATCAGCCGTCCGTCCCTGGGGAGGATGCCGAAGCCCTTGGGTGTTTTATGCTCACCCACAAAATGAACAGATATGCGATCCTTCCTGCAGGGAGCTGTTAGGAGGATTAAAGGATTAATGCGTGTGGCACGCTTAGAATAGCGCGGCCACTTAACACCAGAAGGACATTGTCAGCGTCCTCACACGTGAGTTGTGGCCCCTCCTGTCGATCCCTGTAGAGGACGGGGCTGTTCCGACTTCTCCCTGGAGAGTCCCCGAAGTTTTGCATACATTCTCATTTTAAATGGGGTACAGGAAGGGGAAGAAAGAAAAAAGAGGGGTATGGGTAACCCACCAGCATTGAAATGATACAGCTTTCCTGAAAAAATAGAACAGTGAGGGAAATGTATTTGTGTTCTCTCTGTTTTTCAAGTTTGGATGCCAAAGACATGGTACTCATTTCAGTCATTTAAAATATGAGGGCTGTCCGACAGTGTCCAGCCACGTAACCGTTCTTGTTATATTGACAGTGGCTGGACGTTTTCCTGGACAGCCTATATATATCCATCTCTACCATCTGTCTGTCTGTCTATGCCTGTTTATCTGTCATCTATCTGTATCTCTATGCATCTATCATATCTATCATTTACCTATCTACTTTCTATTTATCTACCGTATGTATCTATCAGATCTATCATTTATTTATCCATCATCTATTATCTATGTCTATCAATCATTTGTCATCTATCTGTGTATCTATCATATCTATCATTTATCTGTCTATCCTCTATCCATCCATTCATCATCTATCTAAGTATCTATCTGTGTATCTATGCATCTATCATATCTATCATTTATCTATCTACTTTCTATTTATGTATCTATCAGATCTATCATTTATTTATCCATCATCTATTATCTATATCTATCAATCTTTTATCATCTATCTGTGTATCTATCATATCTTTCATTTATCTGTCTATCCTCTCTCCATCCATTCATCATCTATCTAAGTATCTATCTGTGTATCTATCACATCTATCATCTATCCATCCACCTACCATCTATCATCTACCTACACACAGTAATTGTTCGGGTCCACATTGGCTTGGCAGCAGTTGGGTAGGACTGTGGGTGGCCGAACACGGCACGTGACGAGGGCTGTTGCTTGGCGTTCTGGACAACCGCACGGGGCACCGTGTTCACGTCTGGCGCCGATCCCGAGGACACATCGCAAACCCGGCAGAGTCTGCCGAACGCAGACATGATGGGGAGCCCCAGACATGGGCAGCAGTAACTCTTCAATAATGACTTACTGCTCTCAAGAATATTCTGTTCTCAACAGATCGTGCACTGAGAAAAAGAGAGATGGCTGAACATGGATGAAGAAGCATATTTCTATTAGAATTGTACAAAATTTAACCGCACACAATGTTGCGTGCATCAGGTAATCCTGTCAACCCCACATGTCATGAGCAGCCCCGTCAGAGTCATCTTTTGGAAGCGTGGTGGATAGAATGACGGTTGTGATCGCCTTTCCTTCAGCTTCATTTTTTAACACGTAGGACGTCATCTAGAAAATGCTTATGAGAGTCTTCAGCTAGGTTTCCTGTTGGCAGATTGGAGATTTAAAGACTGATTCATGTGTAGATATGATCATAACCCAGGCAGACACTAAAAGCTATGAGAAGAAAGGAACAGAAAGAGTCGCAGAGATGCAGGGACTTGTACTTATTGGAGGTATGAGTCTTTAGTCTTCACAAATATCTTAGAAATAAAGAATATTTGATACAGGCTTTTACCTTGTCATATAGACATCAGTGTCTTACATCCGCTGGACTTTCATTTATGTCACTTATGATACAGACATTAGATAAAGCCTAATGCTTCAGAACAGGGTGCTCATGCCTACTTTTCTGATTATCTGAGGACTTCGGAATTGGTTTACTCTCAGAAAACTCATTTGGAATATCAACATCAGTACAGAGAAAAAACTAAAAATCGTGTCTATGTGCATGACCCAAAGCTAACAACTATCAGTAAATTGTTAGTGGCCTTTTGGTTCCTATCAAATTATTGACATTGTTAATAGATGATAAATTATGCCAACTTTGTAAATTATTTAGAAACACATACATAAATCTATGATAGTATTAATTAGGAAATTTGATCACTTAGGAAATTCAGTCACATTCACAATTGGCAAAAGTCATATTTGGAAACCAAAAATATCACTCTTCCGCAAGACACTTGAATGTGTGGTGTTCTGGGTAACATCAGAAATTACTGTTTCATTCCAACGTCCCTGGTAAACGAGATCATCCTTAATCTTGTTGAAAAAGAATTTTTCCGCATATGATCCAACATTTAGAAACTGAAAAAAAAAAAAAAATCCACAATGTTTGATATGACAGACAACCCACATCATTTTGAGGACATTTTGCCTGAAGTGATTCTTTTCATTTTATTTTTACATATTGCACTGAATATTTCGCAGAGATAACTAAAAGGAATTGTGCGATCACTGGAAAGTTCTTTTTCCGTTATCCACTGAGTTCCTTTTGAAAATGAATTAATGCTGATCTTTATCACTGATACAGTATTTCAAGGGATCAACCTTGTTACCTCATGTAGATTTTGAATGGAGATTTGCCTTCATGCATACAGTTTTGATCTCAGTTTAAAAAGTTGATAAATTAGAATTCTTAAATATAAATAGAGTTGAATACAAAAAGAGAATGAAATGTAAAAATAAAAGCAACATGACAACTACATGGTAGCCATGATTCAGGAGAGAAACCCTCTCCTCTATACACATCAGCATGAGATTGGAACGCATTTTTGTTTAAATTCACAAACGCAATTAAAATTATTTGCTTTAATTCGTAAATGTAGCAATGTCTTCATGAAAATTTAAGCCTAAACTGGTCTCGTTATAGGTAAATTGCTATTCCTTCACTAACTACTCGGAGTTAGAATCCTAGCAGATTCTCTAGAATTTTGATTGGTGAATCAATATTTAATTATTCAAAATACTTTATCAAATTATTAAATGATTTCCATATCGTAGGATGGAATTCTCGTTCATCAATCTTTATAGTTCTCATAATACAATTAAAAGACAGTTCTTCTTGTTACTCTCCATTAATACCGGATAAAGTTAACTTGCCTTTTTCTCAAAATGGCGATTACAGGGCGTCATCGAGAAAACGCTTGTTAATAGATACCGGTATTTCTCTTAAATGCTGGTGGCTTCTTTGTCAGTTACAATGGCAATGAAGACACTAAAACAATGAAAACACTTCAAGTCAAGAAGTATTAATATTTGCAAGAAAGTAGGTCTTATAATTTCTGTTTTAAAGATTTATTTTTTTACTTTTGGCAGAGAGACAGAGACAGAGGGAAGGGGGAGGGCCCAGAGCCGTCTCCACAGTTATAGTCATCAGTTCTCAACAGAGTTTCATTCTACACAGGTGGGCGGGGGCTGCACCCGAAAGGAACCCGGCAGGGGTCCCTTGCATGGGAGGCACATCCCCATGAGCTGGGGACCAAACCAGGGGCCTCCAACATGGGAAGCTCACCCCACAAGAACCAAACTGGGGGCACACCCCGGTTCAGCATGGGCCGGAGCCGGGATTCGATCCTCGGACCCCAGGGCTGCAAAGCGAGCGCTTAAGCCGCTGAGCCCTCCCGGCTTCCCCAGGTCTCCTCATTTCTCTGAGTTTTATACACGTTTATGTCCTCGTGATGCTGCGTGGCCTGATGCAGCCAGGCCGCTGCCCCCCAGTAGTGACGCCATGATCCTGCAGAGGGGCACCTGCCGCTGATGAGCATCTCGGGACCTTTGCTACCAGGCCCGACACCAGTTACTAGCACCAGTTATGACAAACAGCTCCTTCTAGGGGAGGAACGGTGGCCGGCGGCCACATGGGGTTCGCATCTAAAGATATCTGGGTTTACTCATTAGGCCTAAATCCGCCGCTTCTTAGAAGCTTACACGAATTTGTCTGGATGTAAGTCCAGTTCTCTCTAAAGTGGCTATAAATTTTATACACTCAGGAGGGTTGTTAGAATACGGACAGCATGGAAAGCACTAAGCTGCCAGTACCCACACAATAAATAGAAATAGTAATAGTAGTAGTTGTTGTCCGCGACGTACTCATGGCCCATTTTCAGTGTCTGCAGAAGCAGACGGAGCTCAGTTTATGCCCAGATGGTCACTGTGTGGCCCATTCTGGAGGCTCGACTGTTGATTTGTCATTTGCTCAAGAAACCAAATACATAAATTATTCAAATGCAATGTACAAAAGTGTGACTAAGAGGAATAAATACACTTTTATAGGCATCAACCTAATTTCTTAGTAGCTGTTTTAAAATTTCATGTGTTCCCTTGTCCACTTAGCATAAAAAGATCGTTCATCCACGGAACTCCGATGTCATGCTAGTTTGAGATTCCACGCCTTCTTCTGTTAATGATGTGGCTCCTCTTCCAACGCAGGCGGGTTGGACCTTTCCGTTCCGGACCCCTCGGCCCTCCTTGCTTTAAGCCTGTGTCACTTCTGCTGAGAATAGGTGATCGCTACGCCGTGTTCTGCGCACTACAGGCCGGGGCAGAGTTCTTTCACCCCGGTCCATTCTCTGGATTGTGTTGGTCTTTACCGCTGTAGGGTTTGAGGTCGCCCTACAGACTGATTATGTGGGTCTATTTTAGCCTTCAATCTACACAGGCATGTTCTTACGTTCCTAACCCCAACACTAGAGCCGATGTAGAATTGGGTCATCCGTCTAAGATAAAAGCAATTGCTGTCATAAATTTTTAAAGATATTTTAGGAATTTTCTTGCAGATGTATAACCTTCTTGAAAGACTAACTTAATTGGTTTAAGATGTGGGTTACATACAACTCAGATGACGGTTTACTTGGAGATCCTCATTGAATCTAGAAAGAAAACGGCATTTTCTTCTACAAGAAGCTAAAGGGTGTCCCAAAATTCACGCAAGAAGTAATTTTGATAGAAAATACAGGTTTATAATTAAAAAATTGTAAATTTTCATTGCTCAACAATGAAAATGCGTTGTTCTTTCATTTAGCGCTCCAGTTTTAATAACCCTGAACTGTCAGCTGTCACACTGTCTTTTTTTCCATTGGCAACATTTTACCGCACAAATGACGCAAAATTCAAATCTTGCGTGAATTTTGGGACACCCTTTATAATAACTATTCCTTATTTAATATGCTTAGACAAGTGAAATTCTTCCTATTTAAAACTTGCCCTGTTTCTGTGATTAAAAATAATAAATACTCTGGATAGAGTGCTATTTCGCTTTAGTCACACAGCTTTGTAGAAATCCCCTGCCCACATTAGTGCTTGATCACAACATGTGTAAATCAAACACATTTAGAGGGTCTTAGTGGGGTTCATTTCTATTTCAGATTGTTCAAAATAGGCACACATATAACATAACCACATTTATTTAAGAACATATTCCAACATCAAACGGCAAATTTCCACAATGCAAAAATTACAATTACGTTTGCACCAACCTAATACATGTAAAGTGGAACTTCTGTAATTTGTAATGACTTTAAAGATTTATTGTTATTGTTTTTGACAGAGAGAGAGAGAGAGACAGAGAGAAGGGGGAGGGCCCAGAGCAGTCTCCATAGTTGACATTAGTTTTCCATATAGTTTCACTCCACAGGTGGGCGCAGGGCTGCGCAGGGCAGGAACTGGGCCGGGAGCCTCCCACATAGGCCCCGGCAAGAACTGAACTGGGGGAGCTCCCAGCTCAGCATGTGGGTCCACACGGGCCGGGGCCGGGATTCGATCCCTGGTCTCTGGGGCTGCAAAGCAAGCGCTTAACCCACTGAGCCATCCCAGCGTCCCATCTGTAACAACTTTAAAGTTTCCTCTGAATTTTGTTGCAGACACGCTGCCTAAGGAAAGTTGAATCATTAAAGCAGCAAGTTCTAGGGCTGAGTATGTCATCTGTGGTCATAAAGCAACCACCGTCCGGAGCCAAACAGCTCGGTGTTCATACCCCTGCTGAGAATGGGGATTTCTGTGGTCTTGGGTCCCAGGGTCGCAGGCACGTTATGGCTGATGACCAATCACTGGCCACTGAACGGCAACGACATTTTCCGCTGTGTGTAGTATGAGGACAGTAGTCACAATGCAAATAGGAAAGACACATGTCGCTGCCGGAGCGAAGCGTGTAGCAGGAATTAGACAGGAGAGCTCCAGGCGTCTAACTTTTAGTCTGTTCAACCACGATAATCCCATTTTACCGAGGCTGTGCGCATCCGGTGTGCATGCTGAGTGGGATTGGATCGGTAAGGGGACATGCGGGAGCTCAGGGAAGCTTTTTTCTAGTTCATTCCTTCTTTGTAGGGTTTGCCCAAAAGGTTTAATACACAAGCGTTTAATGAAGGACCTCTTGGATAATGTTACATGCATGGATATTACATAATTTTATAAAAATAAATTAGCTGACGCTAAGAATGATCAGCGATGGCACTGAGACCTGTCACAGCATCACCCGTCACTTGATGGGGTGCCTGTTCTCCAGCCCTGATGGGATCATTTGCGTTTCTGTCTTTATTAGGTTGACCACATGCACCATTTTAAATGGGACAGAAAACCGGGGTACCGTTCATCCCGTTTCGAAATACCCCTGGCCAGCCTTGTATGTGTGTGCCAACGTTCTAGGGTGCTTCAGCAATTAGTTGATGATACTCTCTTACTGGGCAAACTGAATAGGGGGGTTGCCACAATTCCTTGTCTAACAACAAGCTTTGTGAAACCTGTAAAAAAAAAAAGGTCCGTGCCTGTTTTTGTTCTGAGCTTCGTTACCGTATTTTCCGGCGTATAAGACGACCGGGCGTATAAGACGACCCCCTAATTTTACAGCTAAAACATAGGTTTAGGCCTATATTCGCTGTATAAGACTACAGCCTCGGAAGTGGGGGGTCGTCTTATACAGCAAATATAGGCCTAAACCTATGTTTTAACTGTAAAATTAGGGGGTCGTCTTATACGCCGGAAAATACGGTAAATGATTCCAGCAACGAGTCGCCGCACAGACACCCACATGCCCTGCCTTAGTCTCCTTTCTTTGGCGCATAGTATCAAACGGGGCCAGTCGTCGAACCTTAATATAAAAAGGGTGTCCCAAAATTTACGCAAGAAATAACTTTGTATGAAAACGGCGAATCTTGCGTGAATTATATAATCTCAACCTTCAAGCTGCTGTGGCTACTGGAGTCACTTACATTCTTGTCAAAGAGCCGGTTCCGTCCAGCACCATAGTTACGGAGAGGCGATGCCCACACACTTACCTGCTGTGATGGAGATGCGATCATAAAGAACACGACAGACCTCCTGGCCTCGCGTCTGAGGAGCAAAGACAACCGAGGACACCGGCATTCAGCACTTTCGAACGGAATGTGCAACTGAAAGGGACGATGCGCCTTCGGTGGGAAGAGTGTGACAGGGGAAGTGGAGGAACATGGAGGTTTTGAAGTCGGCAGAACAGGTTCAAGGACGTATCTGCTTCTCATCATGTATGAGAGGTGAGTTGATTCCCTCTTACAAAAGCGTACGTTGAAGTCCTACCGCGAACCTCAGGCTGTGACCTTCTGTGGGACTAGGTCTCACGGTGGAATCCCACCGAGACAAGCCCGTGTGTCCTGAGGAAAGCGGAAACGGCGAAGCATCTGCGGACACCTGCACTTGTACCTTCCGGGACTATGACGTAACACATTTGTGTTGTTTCAGGGCCCCCAGCCTGTGGCACTTTGTACGGCGGGCCCGGCACGCGAACACGCTTCCTGGGAGACGGTTAAGGGTGATGAACGTCCCGGAGGACGCGAACGTTCTGGGGGTTTGGGGTGAAACGGGACGGTCCCGTGTGAACCAACCAGGATGCCATCGGAGCTTACGAAACGGTTGCGGCTCTGCTACTTTAAAAATAGGACGTTTTCAGAGCTTTTAAGAATCCTGATCACACACACACACACACAAATCGTAAGTGTTTTGGCCACTTATTTTGTTTCCGTTATGAAGGGTGATTATCTATAACATTAAGTGCTACCGATAGTCACGTTATAGGCTATTTGTCATGGGAAGTTCGTTCAGGATTCTCAAAGCATGCTCGTGTGCTCCACGCTTCCACTAAATAGCCGTTCTCCCCACGCCCAGGGACGCGTCTGGGGAGGTGAAGCGGTTTGCCAAGAACACATAACTAGCACCAAAGTTGCTATGCTCATGTCTTCGGTCGTGACAGTAACGGGGTGCAGCAGTGTGACAGCAGCGTGTCCCCAGTGTGCTGTGTACGTGGTAGGAGGTGGAGCAGATGGGGGTTCAGGGACTGCGTTCTGCACAAGTGCTGCCCCCCTTGCGTAGGGGCGGCAGGAACGGGGGCACTCAGGGCTCACCTGTGTGCACCGGGGTTGGGGGGTGAGCGCGGCTCCTCCCGACCCCGGGACAGCCCCTCCCCCCATCCCCACAGCGACGAGACCCCGGACCCAGCCGGTTCGGACAGTTTTTAGGGCGTCTGAGGTTTGTAAGCCGTCTCCAGTTTCCTTACCCTCCTCCAGAGTATAAACAAAACATCATAACTTCCCAGATGCGTTTCTAAGTTTTATTTATTTATTTATTTATTTATTTATTTATTTTTATTTATTGACAGAGAGAGAGAGAGAGAGAGAGAGAGAGAACTGAACCGGGGGAGCTCCCAGCTCAGCATATGGGTCCACACAGACCGGGGCCAGGATTCGATCCTCTGTCCCCGGGGCTGCAAAGTGAGCGCTCAACCCACTGAGCCATCCCGGCTTCCCCTCCCAGATGCGTTTCTGAATCCCCCGTTTACATAACACCCGAGGAAAGACGCACGAAGAGGGAATGAGAGCAAATCTCCCCTATAAATACCGACTCGAATATTCTGAATAAATGCGAGTAGAGACGTTAGGAGTAAACGAACAGATTCAGGTAAAAGAGGTAACGGAAATTCATTAGTAACCTTACAGTGGATTAAGTGTTAGAAAATTAACTGTCTCCATGGATTATAAAGTCCTATTAGCTTATAGTTCTAAATATTAGAGACAGTAAATGTAAGTCAGCACTCGTTTCTTATTTTTATAAATTTGGATATACGATCAAGAAGGATAGCTCTTTAAAAGTTTAGGAGCATTTTCATGGAATACTTTCAAGACAGTTTAACTAAAAATACATATATCATTTTTGCTGATATTATGTAACATTCATCTGGAAACATTAATTAGTACAAACAATAAGGGAATAAAATAAGGTGTAAAATGTTAAAACTATATAGGCGTATGGGGAACTTGAAATTCACCCTGATACATTTTTTTTCTCACATTTTAAAAATTGTCCTCCAAGTTCTATTGAGATAGAATTGGCGTAGAGGACTGCCTACGCTTTAGGGTCATGATTCCACTGTAGAATTTACACCACAGAAATGGACAAACGTGAAAAATCAGGGGCCCCCACCCCCTCCAATGGGGAACGGTGGTCACACGTGCACCGGTGAGTCCCTGCTGCGCCGTGGGGGTCCCCACGTGACACTCAGGTACCTCAGATGCAGCGATCTGTGCACGACGTTGTCCCCACTCCGGTCGTCATGCTATCGCCAATCCCTCCGGACACCTGCACCGGCGTCTCCTGAGCCCACCACGCCCCCGGGCCCACAACGGCGCCTGCCACGAGCATTTCTGCCGCTGGTGGGTCCCTCTGCTGCCCTTGGGGACCCACTGAGCCCTGCACCCGGCAGACGCACGTGTCCAGAGCTGTCCTTGTCCTTCTACCCGTTCAGGATCCCGCGGGCTCTCCCGGGCCTGCGGCTCCGCAGCCCGGCCGGCTTCGGCGTGCGTGTACCGCGCTCTGAGCCGCCAGCTCTGTCCACCGGGCGTCTTCTGGCCCGTGTGCAGGCCTGGGTCAGCCAGGTCCTCTGTGACTTGGTCGTGGCCTCTCCCGAGAGGAATGGATCACTTCCTCCCGCGCGCTCCCACTCAGCTTTGTGCCTCGCGCTCCCTTGTGCTTCCCGGTGACTGTGAAGTTCGTGGTGGAAAGACAGCGTCTCTGGGTACAGACTCAGCCGTCTGGTCCGTCCGAACTGTGTGTTCCGAAGCGGGAGCACTGACCCACCCGACAGGGAAGAAGGGATGCAGGGAGCCGTCGGGGCTCTAAGCCTCCATGGGACCCGGACGAGCCGGGAGGGAGCGGGGCGCCCATTCTGGGAACCTCCCGGGACACGAGGGCGGATGGCGGGAAGCCATGTGGTTGGCAGCGAAGGAAGACGCCGAGGCTGCAGGTCAGGCGTGAGGATTCGCGTAGACAGCCACCCACGGCCAGGGGACAGCCGGGTCTCACGGGGTCACCCACACTGCAGAGCTCAGAGCTGGGAGCATCGTTATGTCACGAAACGTATACAGTCGGGTTCTGCAAAGTAAGCTTGGGTCACCAAGGGAAGTGCAAACGATCTCATGTTTCCTTATCAAGACAAAAACAAAAACTTAGACCAAAAAAACCTTCGGGAAATGTGGTTATTAAGTGTTCTCAAGCACACAAGACAAAAAGTACGGAAGTATTTATGTACTGCTCATCCCAGGGAGCGTATGAAGCTCTCCTGTCAAACCCCGTGCCCGGTACCAGACGTGCAAAGCAGGGAACCATGCGCGGCTACCGCAGCAAGACGCGCCTGCATGCCACGCACCGTGGTGCACTGTCCTGTGGACGGCGTGTGGCGTGCGAGGGACACGCAAGTCCCCTCAGAAGAGCGTTCCCCGTGCACGGGCGCTGGGGGCGGTGGCGTGGGGGTGTCTCAGATGAGCGCTGTTGCATCGGATGTGGGGTGTCAGTGCCCGTCCCGGGGCCATGAATCGCCAGGAGAGAGCAGCCTTCAGGCAGAAATCCTAGAGGACACAGTGGGATCCCACACACGACGGGGACGCTTCCCCAACAACAGTCCTGGGAAACGGCCCAGCCCAACAGAAGCGAGGTGTGATTCTGATCAGTACGCCGGTCAGCGACACGCCTGTGCACAGACATGGGATTGAGCATCCGGGAAAGACAGGGTCCTCGTGTAACAAGAATACGGCACGTTAACTGGGGGAGACGTTGTGTAAGTTTTCTGTAAACGTCGTCTCTCTCGTGCCCCAGTTTTGTTTTGTTTTTTAAACTTCTTTTTATTTTTAACTTTTTTTTTTTAATATATATTTTATTTTTTTATTTATTTTGACAGAGGAGAGAGAGAGACAGGGACAGAGAGAGAACTGAACTGGGGGAGCTCCCAGTTCAGCACATGGTTCCGCACGGGCCGGGGCCGGGATTCGATCCTCCGTCCCCAGCGCTGCAAAGTGAGCACTTAACCCACTCAGCCATCCCGGCTCCCCATCATCCGTTTTTGACATGGTTTCGTTCCACACAGGTGGCTGGGAACCACGCAGGGCAGGAACCAGGCAGGGGGCCTTCTGCATGGGAGGCTCAGCCCCATGAGCTGGGTGCCGAATGGAGTGGGGGGGCCTCCACACATGGGAAGCTCGCCCTGGCAAGAACTGAACTGGGGGAGCTCCCAGTTCAGCACATGGGTCCGCACGGGCCGGGGCCAGGATTCGATCCTCGGTCCCCGGGGCTGCAAAGTGAGCGCTTAACCTGCTGAGCCATCCCGGCTTCCCCAATATATATATATATATATATATATATATATATATATATATATAATTTTTTTTTTTTGACAGGGGGAGAGAGAGATACAGAGAGAGAACTGAACTGGGGGAGCTCCCAGTTCAGCACCTGGTTCCGCACGGTGCTCCAGTTTTTATTTGAGAATCTCTCATGACATATAAAGACTAGAGACCGTTTAGCGAATATAACCGACTGCAACTATATTCCCAAAACTGTCGCCGAGTCTGAGGAGAGAATCTACAGGCAGAGAGAGCGTTGAGGTTAAGGTCTTTGCAGTGTGAGCGTTTAACCTGTTACGTCAACACTGTATAAAAGAAGTCGCTATTTATGCAAGAAATGGATAAGAAGCCATGATACAGGTGTTTGTTAACAGCTTGCTGAATCGCGTTTTAATGAGCGTTTCATACGTTTAAATCCCATGAACCGTGACTTTTACCGCTACGTACACTCAGGCTCCTTTCGTATTTGCCGTCCACCTCTGCGTCGCCTCGCCCCCTGCGCTTCCTGGAGCTCTGCCTTCGCCTGCTGTCCCTCGCCAGGAAGGGCGTGCGGATTGCTGGGGGTCTGCTTGTCTGCGCCTCCTGGTTGTCGGCGTGTTTGCACGGGTGGGCATCCGCGTTGGCAGTCATTCCATGCCGGCTCTTCAGCGTCGTCGCCCTCCGTCCTCTGCCGTCTGTGTTTCTGTAGGACGATCGGCCATCAGTTCCATTGCTACTCCCTCCACGGTCTCATGTCTGTGACTGATTTTAAGATGTTTACCCTGAGAGTCGATTTTCTCTGTATCTATTCAACGTTTTCACTCCTGTGACTCGATGCCTTTAATAAGTTATGATAAAAAGTGAAGCGGAAGGTGGGTGAGAGAGCAGGGAAGGGGGTGATGGAAAGAGAGCTGGCCCTGGCTGGTGAGCCCATAGACGACCCATAGACGATGCCGTGTAGACTTGCGCACCCGGAAACAATGTCATTGTACCAGCCAATGTCACCCCAATGCATTAAAAAGATGGTTTACAGTATACATTACACCGATATCTCAAATAAATAAATAAATAAAAAGGATCTGCCACTATCTGTTCAAATATCGCCTTGGCTCCATTTTTTCCCCTTATCTCCGTAAATACGAGGGCTATTGGGAAAAAATCCTGCCCTTTGTCCATATAGCAAGACCACGTGGCTGGATGCTTTCCAGACAGCCCTCGTATTGTTCGAGATCTCCCCCAATATCCCAAGTCTCTCGGACAGTGGTTCTTCATTCGCCGTTATTCTCTCTCTCGCTCGTACTTACCTTTCTTCTAGTTCTCTGTTCATCCCACAGCTGTGCCTCACCTGCTGCTAACTTCCTTGTGAAACTGGGGAATTCATTTCTAAATATACTCTCTTTACAAATATGTCTTAATGAAATAGTGAACGCTTTTACAGTGCTTCCTATAATGAGGCTATTATATATATTTAAAGAAAGGCCTGCTTCCAACACATTATTACATAAAAGACTATTTTATATTTTAAAAAAAACCCTCCAGTTTACACCATAAAACAACTGCTGACAAGATCTACAAAGTTAAAAAGGATAGAGAAACACCTACGTTAGTAGTGTAGATTGAGAATTAAAGTTTAAATGCGTATATATTAAGTTCAAAATACTTCGCCCTCTTTATCTGTCTTTCTTTTCGTACGTAAAATACAAAAGTGCCTAAGTGTTCTTAATTCTCACCTAAGCCTCCTTTTGACTATTGTTATATTGGGGTGACATTGGTTAGTAAAAGTTGTGACTGCAATGACAGGCTATAAAGAGACAACAACAGCACACAATTTAAAAATATCAAAAATAATATATACTTTTTACAAACACATATGTAACAGACCTGGGGTAGAGCCATACCAGCCAGAGTTACACACACACACACACACACACAATTAGCACATTTATAAAAAGCAAAATGGGAAACGGGTAACCGAGCATTGAATCCAGAGTCGGGCAGAAGCACTGGTATCGGACGTAGGAGGTTCAGCTTGGGGTCAGGACATGGCTTCCTGTTAGCCGCACCTTCCAGAATGTCTACGAGACGCAGAGTTGAAGACACTCACTGTCATGGAACGTCTACTCATGACGTCACAACAACCCCACGTCCTTCTTCTGAACTCAGGTCTACAGGTGTGACTCTCACGCCTTCTTTCCTTGTTGGATCAGCGTGCTTCCTATGTGGTTTAAACTTCCTGTTCTTTGTGAACCGTTTGAATAGAAATCTATAGAGCCTTCCCCATATCTGACATAGTGCCCTGGACGTGCTAAACGTT
Source organism: Craseonycteris thonglongyai (assembly GCA_004027555.1). NCBI lineage: Eukaryota > Metazoa > Chordata > Mammalia > Chiroptera > Craseonycteridae > Craseonycteris > Craseonycteris thonglongyai. Next base: position 119,235 of record PVKE010000275.1, on the reverse strand, counting down.
TTCAATATGTGTTTTCTTTTTTGTTTGTTTGTTTGATCCCCAGACTTCACAGTTGCAAGTCAAGCATTCAACCCGTTGAGCCATCCGGCATCCCCTTATTTTTAAATAAGCTTATGTCTTCAACAACAAAATTTGTTAAATTTGACTCCAAAATAGGTTCATCATTTGCTTCGTACTATTCATTATGTGTTTTTGTTGTTGTTATTGTTTTCCCCCCTATCAAGAGTTACCGTTTGCTTTGGCAGAGAACTGGGACAGGCAACAAGGTGATAGAGCTTGGAGAATTTTTATTTTTTATTTTTTAGGAGAGGACAGCAAAAACAAAACCAAACAACTTTTAGGTTGTTCGCTGCTAAATTCAAATGCTAAACTGAACGGAACAAAGGGCCGTGGATTCTGAAAAGTTGCGATATGGCCACACCCTTACAACTTGTTACGCCTTCGTGGCTGTTCTGTGGCTCAGAGAAGACAGGCTGACCCTGTCCAACCTTGTCCTTGGACATGACACCAGGTGCACGTGCCTTTTTTTTTTAATTTAATTTAATTTTTTACATTTGATGTAAAAAAATCATGCAATTACACATCTTGATTTCATATTTTCCACAGAGTGGTCTTCACAAGATAGTTCAAAAGCAACAATCTAGTAAAACACGCTTTCTTTCATGTCTCCATGCCTGCTTACAGAGAGAGGTTCTATAACAAAGGAGAAACTTTAAAATATCCTGAATACTTTTGGAGAAGCTTGTGTTTATTTAATTCACATTGTAGAACACTCCTTAGTCACATTAAATGCTTTTTTTTCACCTTATAATAAAATGGGGAAAGATGCTGGAAACAATTCTGAGTTAAATTATGAGACTTTGCAAAGTGTACTCTTTTACTGTCATTGATGAATGGTCACTTCCAAAGCCAAGTTCTTGGTTCACCAAGTACGTGATCCCTGAAAATCCCGAATTGCAGAGACTGGATCCATCTATTTGTTGTGTGTGGCCACCAAATGCCATAACTGAACTTAGGCTTGTTCGCTGTGACTTAATAAGGGTACCTTATGTTTATTCATGAGGTAAACGTATTTATTCTCGGGCTGCCGTGAGCCAAGCGTTTGCAAGGTCAGGGGAGGGAGCATTGCAGAGGCCTCGATCCTTATTCCCGGTGAGCTCTCCGTCCGGTGCAGGCAAATAGGAAGTCAGAGAAGATGCCTGGAAATACTGCAGTGAGTTGCCACATGAGGACTGGGGAGGTGCGGTTCCTCCTGCCTGTGGGGGTTCAGGGGAAATTCTCAGAGAGGGGGTGGCGTCTCCGTGGGGTGTGAATCCCAGCACCTACACTTCTGCCCCAGAAAGCGGAAGGCTCGGCCCGCACGCCGCGTGGGAGCCAGGAGGGGCTGTGGATTCAAGCTGACCCGCTTGGCAGCTTGAAGAGCTCACGTGGGCAGGTGAGCGCAATGTATTTGTGGCCAAAACTAAGCCCCACCCTCAGGGACAGAAGACCCCCTGGTGGAGGAGAGACGGAGAAAAGACCACAGATGTAGCAGGCGATTCTGAAAAAAAGATGCCACGGTATTGGGAGGTCTTATAAACAGTTACCGGGTCTTCCCGGAGGACAGTCAGGACATCGGCCCATTTTAAGAGCGTAACGGTCTATGGAGGGAACCTTCCCCTCTTGTCTCGCATATTTGACTTCGAGACATTTGAAAGGCAATTTGAAGTCAAGAAATAAAGAGAAACTCAGTGGAAAGGAAACAGAAACGTTAGAGATTGGAATATATTCTATGCATATTGTATAGAGAAATACAAATGGTCGTGTAGTTCGTGTTGACCCGTTGTAATCATCAAAGCAACACTGAAGCACTGAATGCCCACGATCTAGTACCTGGGACCGTGGAGACAGGTCTACGCTGTGTTCCTTGAATGGGAAAACGGAGCTGAGAGCTGTGGGGATTAACACGTGTGTAAATCTAAATAATCCCCCATTAATTCTTGAAAAAAATCTTAAATCGTAACTGAAATAGGTGACTGAAATGTGGTAAATACGTAAAATCAGTGGCGGCTGTTCTGGGTGCTCATATTTAAATAAATTTGTATAAATATCTAACTAGCACTTGAGTTGGGCTATTTTGGGGTAGCGATTGACATATTCATAAAGAGTTGAGGTATGTTTTCAGCTTCCTCGCTATTGTACTTACAGCTGAAAGCAACTGGTTTACGTGTTTTTTCTTTTCTTTGTTCAACGCTATTGGCAGCGTTGAAGCTGAATGCCTCCTCACAGCCCCCTTAGCCAGTATGGCAGCGGGGCCCTTGCTGTCTCGGTGGAGGGGGGAGGGTCCCTGTTCAGAGCCCGTGTGCATCAACGCATCCTTTCCAGCCACGCTGAGGACTGGGAAGCGGTTCGCCCGGAAGGTCTATCTGGTCGGCCTGTGGGCAGGAGAGGTCTCTCTTTGGCAAACTGCCCTCTGGGCTTTGACAAGGACGGGCAGGCGTGCATCCGGGAGGACGGCGTGAGGACAGACTCCAGGCCAGACCCCGGAGCAGGAGGACGGGTGGGGCTCCCGTAGAGGAACCGGCCCGGCCCCCGGAGCGCAGCAGGTGGGGTGGAGAGCGAGCCAGAGGCTGAGAGCTAAGAGCTCCCGGGTCGTCCGTACCCTTAGCCTGCGTTCTGAGAGCCGCAGGACAGCGCGGGGCAGGCTCGGCCTGGCTCCTGCCTTGTGGGAAGTCAGGGAGGGGAACGAGAGGGCCTGGTGCAAGGTCACTTACTAAGTGATGGCGCGTGTCCACCAAGAGGTCACGGCAGCTGGGCTGGCGATGTGACGCCGGAGGTCGATAGAAGCGAGCGGATTTCCGGAATTGACTTGTGACACAGTGTGGGATGACGTGAATTGTGCATTTACGAGACCGCTGTGGCCAGCATAGGGACAGTGGTCTACAGAGGAGCCAGGTTACCAGCATGTAGAGTTCTGTTGAGCTTCTTTAGTGTCGAAGACATCGGTGGCCTTGGACCAAGGTGGCGGCTGAAGCAGGAGGCCAACGAGAATCATTGACGCATGGGAGGAGAGGGGCAGAAAAAGGGGAAACGGAAGAAATGTTCTGTTTGCCCATGTGCGTCAGCTAACGTTTTATATCTCCAGAGCAACCCTTGTATGTAGGCAATTCCCATTCATTTCGTGATCAAGAGGAACGTGAATTCGAGTAATTAGGCACCGTGTCTCGTGCAACACGGCTAAGTTAGTGACGGATGGAGGTGCTTTCAGTGTCAAAGCTGGTTTCGTGACAGAGTGTGTGTTCCTCACCTGCACCCTGAGGCCTCCCTGGGTGTGTTCTTCTCATTCTCCAGATCGGGTTTGGAGATGTTAAACCACCTGCCTGAAGTCACACAGACAGAAAATAAACAGCGGAAAAGGTTCTGCAAGCCAGGAACCAAACATGTTGCTAAACGCCACCTTCTTTCTGTCGCCTCAAATTTAAGGTGACCAGACGTCCCGCTTTGGGCGGGACAGTCCTGATGTTTAACAATTGGTCCCACGTCCCGCGGCGGTTTTAAAAAGTCCCGCTTTTTGGAAAGAATGAACGACAAGCTAGGGAACGGCGGGAGATAGACCACATTTTTAATCAAGATCCCCCTCCCCCCCCGATCAATGGTGTCCCGCTTTACCAATGTTAACATCTGGTCACCTTACTCAAATTAAACATTGATGCAAACTGTTATTTGCAAATGGATAAAATGATGTCGTACGGTAAAGAGAAGACTGGTGATGCTAGTTACTTCGGAATGAGTAAAAATCACCTCCACCTTTTCATGGTGAACGGAGGCAGTAACTGCACACCCGGGAGAGCCCTGCGTAACCTGGAGAGGTGAGATAAAAAGGTCCCGTTCTGGGCCGTATTGATTCAGATCAGGGGCTCCATAAATACTGGCTGAACGGCAGAATGAACTATGCACCTTACCTGCTAATGCACGTTGGCCAGATTCTCTCCCACATAAATTACAAGTAGACTTTTAAGAACGTTGTTCCCCGGGGCCCATTTTTCTGGTGGCTACTGATCATCATCAGATGCACAATATTAGAACATTGCACTTACCTCATATTGCAGAGGTCATTAAGAATAGTTTATGGATAGCAGATGTTGAGATAATATTCTAAAAGTGTCCTTATTACGTTATAGAGAAAGTCCTTTCGATTAAATTTTGACCAGGAGGCCCTTGAATACTAGAAATGTTTGGTACTTTTGTCCTGCGTTGGTTTGGACAGCACAGTGCAGATGCTGCACGTCTTGTGCTCCTGTGACCCACAGGGACTTCATGATGAAGGTCCCTCCTATGGTTTGTTTCGAAAAGAAGATAATTTCCCCACAGATCTGGGCGAGCCAGGGAGGTGAGTCAGGTCATACATCTAGAAGCCTTTAGTTCTCTCCCGTTAACATATTTACACACGCATAAACTAAGGCAAAGAGAGGGTCTTAAACGCGAACCTGCTTTTGCACGTGAGTTGTTACGTTTGCGTTAAGCAAGTATTCACGTTTACACGCTAGTAGTCGTGTAATTAGCGCTTTTCTTTCAGAATGGGCTCTGTGTCCACTCCGTGCAAGGTGGCGGCCCCCAAGGTTGCGTGAGAGCCTGTGTGCTCTGGGAGGCTCAGGTGGAAATAAAAATGTCATTTCAGGCCACGGACTCGTTGAACCCATTAGAAATTAAAAGCATGAAAACCAACTAAGTGCATTTATGTAGGGCCCGCATTGATGGCCAATGCTCATTGGCCCGTGCAGCCTCCTTTTTTCCGCTTTCTGGTGTAAGAGAATTTTATGACCAGCAATATATTAAAATGAGTGCCGTGTGGGTTGCGCAGATCATTAACAGGATGAGCCGCCCAGCTCACCGGCGTTGTACCATCCTTCTTGCCCGTAGGACCTCCGTCCTCATGAGGACACCACAGGGACACAATCCCACGGTCATTGTCGGCACCCTTCCTGGGGGTGTTTAAGCTCCGTGTAGTGAAGTTGAAAAATAAAGGTATCTCTTCACCGGTTACCTGTGACGTCTACGTTGTAGGTGGAAGGCCAGGTCAGTTGGATCAGCTCATTCCCTGCCCCCTTCAGAGAAAGGACAAGTGACCAGGACAGAAGGCAACCCACTATCGCCACTTCCGACACTTGTGTCTAATTTCTGGACAGCGTGGTCCTCTTCCAAGCATACATGGGTCTTGCCCTTGCTTGTTTTCTTTTTAATCAATATTGTGTGACTTTACCAGCTCTGGCACATCACACAGTTCTTCACATTGTAATGAGTAAAACAATTCATTTAGTCACTCATCCGTTCAACCCCTCAGATCTTTAGTGCATTGTGAAACAAAAGGCGATTGTACAGATGATTTGATAAGCATTCGTGGATCGTTCCGAGCAGGGCTATGCTACTGTGACTTATATTTACAACTATACGTTTGTAAGAGTTGGCTAATTTTTGTAAGCCCTTTTCCCCATATTTTAACCATGAGATACCTGGTAGCTCCTTAAATAATAATATTTTTACTCCATACAGGATTTGATTTGGGAAAATCATGCTATTTCTATAGGTTACTCAAGTCTTACTTTTGCTAGAGTTAGCTTAAAGTTTAAAATATCCCCAAACTTATTTTTTTATTCTTGGAAGACCTGCAGGCCAGTCAATATTTCTTTTGAAAGACACTTTGCTATATTCAAATCATAAGACCGAAGATCTTTGATATAATAACTTGCAAATAAATATATAACCAGATATTTAAATATAAGTTGGTTCTATTAATGAAATCATATGTTTTATCCTTAATATTTGGGTCAGTCTGTTCTTCTATTAAAAGTATTCTAGAACTAAGGTTAAATTTTTCAACATACTCTTCTTTCCATGGACTCTTGTCATGCATGTTATAACAGACATGTATTCCTTACTTTGGAAACATACGTGGTCATTATCTTATTAGATGGGACCATCCACCAGTGTTTTAGGGACTGCTTGCTTATCTCTACTGTTGAAAAATCAATATATTGACTAAAATGTTCTAGTGTACACAGATTCGTAATGTCACTTAGTAACAGTAGCAAAGCGCTCACTTATGTTCAGGCAATGTAACATGTATTCTTAGAAAATACAATTTTAGATCATTACCTTAAAGAACATTAAAGATAACATAACTAGTAGGCAAATTTTCCTGTGTTTCTAGATTCCCTACGTGGAAATAGAAATTAAAAATTCAGTGTTAGATAGACCCAAATATAGGCTATACTGTGAAAAATGGGAAACATTAAAGAATAATAATTTTCTACTCAATGTAACAATAGGACTGTTTCCAATAGGAAAAATGAATATGTTTTTCAATAGAAGAAGAAAATCTAGAATGACTAAATTAGTTTCATTTTTATTCTTTCTAAATTTTTATTAAATGCATGGGTGGCATTAGTTAATATAATTATGTAGGTTTCAAATGTACAATTCTGTATCATCTATATGTTGTATTAGTGCTCACCACCCAGAGTCAGTTCTCTTTCCATCACCATATATTTGACGCCCTTGACCCTCTGCCACCCTCCAACCCCCGTTTACCCGCTGGTGGTAACCACTAAATTGTTGTCTGTCCACTATGGAAAACAGTATGAAGGTTCCTGAAAAAATTAAGAATATAATTACCGTACGACCCAGCATTCCCTCTTCTGGTCATCTACCCCTCAAAATCTACAAACAAAACCTTTGTTTGTAAAGATCGATGTTCTCCTACGTTCATCGCGGCATTATTCGCAGTGGCCAACACGAAGGAACCATCGAAGTCTTTCGATAGGTGGTTGATTGTATAAGGAAGCTGTGGTGTGTATCCTGTGGGGTATTACTTGCCATAAGAAAAGATGAAATGCTACCATTTGCGACAACATGGGTGGACCTTGAGCTCATCGTGCCAAGTGAAATAAGACAGAAAAAGCTGAGAACCATATGACGTCACTCACAGGTGGGATATACAACGCAAAGCAACAAAGGAATAAGACAAACACTTACAGACACAGGCAACAGCTTAGGGGTCAGCTTAGTGGTAGAATCCGTATTTTGCCTTGGAAGTTCTTGCTGAGTTTCCTCCACTGCAATTTGAAATGAGGAGGCATGTGTGGGCACGGCGCAGCTGTGCATGGTCTATCGCAAGCCATGTGTAGGGTGACCAGTTAGCCGCAGCTTGTTCAGGCGATTACAGACCCCTCGTTCGCTCTCCATTTTCTGCAAACATGCTGTGAACGCGGCATTCTGTTTCACTTCCCTGAAGTGAGGACATGGGACACATCTAAGAAAGGAATTGTCCTTGTTGCTGTTTTCCAGAATGTAAATAAGTGAAGTCAAGTGAGACAAAATGACAAGGAGCTGTATGTATAATAAATAAGAAGGTTCTTGGGCAGAAAACACAGTGCAAGTGCTTGTTTGGTGCATATCTTAAACATGGAGCTCCAAATACATTTTCGTGAAGACAAACAAGTCATTACAGTAGCACCAAGATTTTCTGTGCAACCTCACGTCCTTTATTTTGAGTTAGGAAGTCAGATAGTAGCGATTAACTACAACTTAGAGACACGCTTAAATTAAGCTTCACGGAGACACAAAATGAAAAAAGTGAATAGACAGCAAAGCAAATGTTGGGTCCATTATAATTGAAAAAAAAAAAGTTTAGTTTCTGGCCCTGGTAGATGTTATTGTTGATATTTTTCTAGTGCTTTTTGCTGCTTTTTTTATTATTTTTGTCATACCCCTATGGTGGCTAATTATTATGTTCAGATTGATCAAAATGCTTTTATTATGATTATTGCATATGTGCATTTTTTGGCCTCATCGGGTGTTAAAATATAACTTACAGTATATGCTTCCTGAGAGAAGCAAGTGCAGTTGCTTCCCAAAACAAAGCTACGTGGCGTTTCTTACCTCTCCTTTCCTATTGACCGTAGCTATTTCCTCTTTTAAAATTTGAACTGTCTATATTTCCAGGATCAAGTTGCAAGGACAGTGTCACTACTGCATTGTGTTCTCTGCTCGTATGCTGAAGGGGTGGGTTTTACCCTTCCTAAAAATCACCGTCTCTACGGATGTGTCGTTTTGTTTGTGAAACGTCTGGGGACGGACGCGGAGAGACATTTCCTAGCTTAACGACACAGTGTCTCCTGACCCTCTCCTGTGTGTTCATCTGATGGTTATAAAAGTCAGAGGAGATGCATCGCTTCCTTTAAAACCTGCCGATCACACACCTAAGACGCGGGGGCCCTGCTGAGTAGCTGGACGCGGTCATCGCAGGCCTTGGAGACACTCCGTGTCCTTGGGAGCAAAAAGCAGTCGCTGGTTCCGGTGCTCTGCGGGAGACCGGGAAACTGCTGTACCCTTCTTTGTTACTTCCCCGCTCCAAGGCTCCCTGGGGGACGGCCCAGACATCCTTGCACTTCAGTAACATGGTGAGCCAGTGAAAAGCAAGTCACGTGGGCTGTGGCCACCGTTTACATCTGAAAGAAGGACGCGTTCCCTCCGAATTTTGTCACGTGCAGTGCTTGCGATTTTTCGGTTTCACATTGTGAGCGAAGAAAGCCGAATCGTTTTGAAGACACGTTTCGTTGACTTGACCACATTCACAAGCAGCGCAGCGGGGCTCGGCTGATGGTCCCGGGGACCGGCTCCGGGCAGGGTAGGGAGGCCACGTGGCTGAGCGGGCGCTGACGTGGGGAGCGTGTGCCCTGGCGTTGCTGGTTGTGAGACGGCTGTTGGCCGTGGGACTCCCCACGTCCAGGTTATGTGAAGACCTCCCCAAATTTAAGTTGGCTCAAACAAACGCAGTCGTGTTGGGAATGCCCTAGGGGCCTTCCCCGCATGCCCTGAATACTGCGTGTTTGCAGGACAGACCTGCCCACGTGTGCACGCTCTGAAGAGAACTGATTTCTTCTCGTGCATTTATCTTACTCGGAAGGATGGCGGGTAACCTGTTGAGTTTTTCTTGGACAGGTTGGAAGGTTCACGTTTGTCCCGATGATGGAAAATAGTTAACAGGCTGCTGCGTTTACTCTCACCCAATAAACCTCAGGATGAGGGACGTTGACTCTCACAATGGCCAACAGTAGACCTTCTGCCTGCAGGTCCAGGCTGGACGGCTGGTGAGCTGTGTGCTGGAGAACCTTTCTGGGGCTGGACAACCAGTGAGTTTGATCTCTACCTAACGTTTCTGATTTGTCCTCGGTTTCTTAAACTGAGATTTCATTTTTTGAAGCAGTATTTTTTTTTATTATTGTTTTGGCAAAGAGAGGGAGATACAGAGACAGAGAGAGAACTGAACTGGGGGCGCTCCCCAGCTCAGCATATGGGTCCGCACGGGCCGGGGCCGGGGATTCGATCCTCGGTCCCCGGGGCTGCAAAGTGAGCGCTTAACCCACTGAGCCCTCCCGGCTTCCCCAGAAGCAGTATTTTTATAGTCACAGTATACACTTTTTGGTCTTATTTTCAGATATTCTGATTGAATAATCAAATTACTCTTTGCTTTCTAAGAGACTCTGTCGTCGCTACACAAATACTTAGATTTTTGAAGTTCAAGCCCATTGGTGCATGAACTGAATGACAACCTTAGCGTCTGATTATATTTAAAAATTAATCACAAGTAACTCAGGCACCAGGGTTACGTTGCAGCCCTTTGGCTTCCGGCTGGTTTGCTTCCTGTTCCCCATCTTCCGAGTCTCGGGTCCGCGTGAGGCGCACGCGTTTGCTGTGTGGGACACGGATCTGTGGTGACTCGCACGGCTGAGCACAGGTCTCCTGTCCCGAGTCTACAGCTCACGCTTCTGTGCAGCCTCCTCTCTGCTGTCCCTGTGTCATCGGGGCTGACCTCCATCTGCCTGTGTCATTGGCGTCGCCCTGCAGCCCACAGGCACGATGGCTGGCCTTCCCCTGCTAGTGCCGTTTTCACGCATCTATGAGTCTCTGTATTTGCAGGCGGGCGCTGGGCGGGGCTGGCGTTCGTGTCTGAGCAGCGCCGGTTCCCGCCGCCTCGCCGTGCAGGGACTGCGTGGCTCTGGGCATGCTTCCCGGTGTCCCCTAACCCGTCACCTGGAACAGGTGTGCTCAGAATGGCACCTGGCGTCCGAGGTCAAGTGCGAGGATTCAGGGAACTTGCTTAGCACGGTGGGCGGACACAGTACGCCTCCCATGGTCTTTGCTGTTGCTAGTTTCCTTCGTGTTGCATCGTCTGTAATCCCTTCACGGGAGTGTGGGTTGAACACACACTACCCACCAGGCACTGAGCAAGGCCTTGGGAATATGAATTAAAAAGAGCGAGGTGTACGCTTCGTTCACGTGGAACGCACCCGGGCAGACAGACCCGAGGGCCGTGAGTGTGTCCGGGCCCTAAAGGATTTGGTGTGTGGGGTGCGGGACAGAGAGGAGCCGAAGGAGAGGGTGTCAGAGCCGTCAGACCACAGTGCAATTTCAGCACGCGTGACGGGTGGCCGGGAAAGGCCTTCCCCACAGAGCGGCTCTGAGAAAGTCCGGTCGGAACCACCGGGCTTCCCGAGCAAGTGCCGTGGAGGGTGGCGAAGGAGTCACAGGTTTGCCGGCCGTAGCTGGAGGTGGCCCGGGGACAGTGGCCTCTGTGGGAATGCTGCAGTGGGCGCAGTGGGATGGCAGGCGGAAGCTGTCCATCACCAGGTTCTGCTGGTGCTGCCCCTGCCTGGCTAATGCGACACGTCACCACAGTGAGTCTGGCGATTTGTGACCGAGAGACCCCGGGTGCTGAGCGGCCAATGGTACTCAGAAGCGCTCCCCGAAGTGTCCCTGAGGAAGTAGCAGTAAGTAGGGCCGGGGACAGCCAGCAGGATCTAGTCACGTGCAAGTGAGGTTCAGGGCATCTCAGGCCGGCAACCAGCAAGGGCAGGGCTGGCCTGGGGCCTCAGGATTCGGGGACCAGGCCGGCTTTGCAGGGCTGTGTGTGCAGCAGGCGCCCGGCAGGGAGATGTACCGATGGGGAGCCCGTGGGGGTCACACAGGTTTGTAAACCACGTTAGAGACCACAGACGCTCAACGGAGGGCAGGGGAAGCCTGGAAGGGGGGCCACCCTGGAAGCAGGGAGGAGTGGGTTGGTTTGCAAAGGCTCATTCCAGGTGCCCGTGGGGAGTCCGAGCAAATGGGAGAGTCCGCGGTTCGAGCAGGGCGTCATGGATCCAGTCGTTGGGTTCGAAGCGGACGGTGTTGGGTGTTGTCATCGGGGCATAGGATCGGGGTGGGCTCAGTTCCTCGGGGGCGAGAAGGGCCCGTCACAATGCTGACGTCCAAGGGCACGACCCCTTCACTCTGTGCGCCGAGAGCGGGCCCGGAGCGGCCTTTTGGGAAGGACGGAGGAGACGACGGAGCTCCTACTCAGCATCTTTGCTGTTTAGATTTCACCAACCTTCAGGCCTAGGTTACATCACCATGAATTATTTATAACTTTGTGACAGCCCGGACTCGGAGGTTCTAACCTTTATACAATATTGAGGTCATTATGCAATTTCCTATCGGTGACTTCAGAAAAAAACATCTTTCCTCATAAAACTTGATATAATTTTCCAGGAATTTACTATAGACTCTCATCCTCCACCTCCCTGAAGGTATTTCGTCTTTCGCGCGTCTGCCCGCGCCGTATTTATTCACTCCTTCTCGGTTAGAATAACCTCCCCCCGTGCGGCGCTTTATGGTATCGCTGCAAGATTCTACGAAGGGTATCAGAACCCCTTTATGATATAACCTGAAACTGGGGGCACAGGCACCTGAAAAATGGTCTGTCATTTCACTATTCAACTCAAAACTGTTGTTCCTGCGTTTCTCTTTTTTGGGCCATATTGCCCTTATTGTCATTGTAGCCAATCACATCATAGCATCAAGACAGGACATGCCCTGAGGTGACCAGGTGGGGTGTGGACGGGGGGCGGAAGCAGGCGCCCGCTTCCGTAGGTAACTGCCGGGGAAATGTGTCCCCACAGAGGCGGCTTACTGGTCACTGCGTCTGCCGTGCGAAATGAAGCCCTGGGCGGGATGTGCAGGTAGTTCCAAGACGCACCCATGTCCCCCCAGGAAGCAGCACCTGCCCCACCAAGCGAGGACACTTGGGGCGGAATCAGATGAAGGTGCCCAGGAGGAGACGCGAGGACCGGCGGCATCTCGGTGACCGCGTGGCGCGTGGCTGCCGAGATCTTGCTTTCAGATCTCCTCCTGAGAAAACCGGCCCCTGCCGGATCTGCTCCACTCGACCGGCTACCTTCTCGGGGGCTCGTTAGTGGGGTTAGACCGGAAGTGTTGACGCTACTCATTGCGCTTCCCAGTGGAGTTCAATGGAGGGTGTGAAGTCAGCGGAAAGTGAGGGATCGTGCTTGTAGGTGCAACCCCCCACGGAGGAGTGTGGGCTGTCTCCCCATACATCTGGTGGCTTCTCGCAGTCTTCCTTGCCTTCGGCATGATGTGATGAGAGGCCAAACCCCGTCCCCTGACCCCCACTGGGATGCTGTGAGCGTCCCTCTTGGGCACAAAATGAACTCCGTATCATGACATGGGTCGCCCTTTGTGTCTGGGCCACAACTGTTCCTGAAATGTTTGTCGAAATAACTGAGTCAGGATAATGGAGTTTTGTTAGCTTTCGCTCAGGCATCTGCACTGTGAGTCAGCGAAAGGCAGCAGGTCCCCGAGTAAAAATAAATGAGAGCTCTAACGTAGACCTCAGTACACTCACCAACTCCCACTCCGTGCACCGCAAGCGACTCCAATGTAGGACTCGGAAATGTCACCGGGGCGATGGGACCGAGACCAGGAAACCGAGTGTCCACGTGACTGGGCGTGGCGTCTTTACACTTATCAGCGATGGAGTGGACTCTTCCGTGTAAAGACTAGTTGAGCCCCTCCCTCCCTTCTCTCACCACCCCCTGAATTTTAAGCATCATAGTATGGTCATTTTCCTGACTTCATTTTCATGTTGTGAACAATGATTTGCGTTTCCACACTGAGAATGTTTCTTCAATGACTTAAATGATAGCAGAGGGGCACCTTGGATAAATACATGCCATCTCCTTCCAACGAGGATGTTAGGTGGTTCACTGTCTTCTGTGTTCTAAGTCATCATGTCTTGGCATTTCTAGCCATGTTGGGTTTTCTTTTCCTTTTGTGAGAATGAGAACCTATGGATTTGCATCGCTCTGAGCATAGACCTAGTTGACACCTCTCCTTTAAAAGGACGAAGAAGCTATAAGGATAACATTGAGTGGCAAGTGTCCTGTGTCAGCTTTGAACGCAAGACCTCAGAGTCATCACCAGATTCTAATCAGTTGAGTCAACCAGGGAAGAGGAAGCCAAACTGACCTTCGCTCACCGTCCAGGATACATGGTGTCGGGACTGGTGTGTGGCGGCATTTTATAGTGTCTGACCCACCCATGACTCTGTTAAAAAAAACAGCTCGTGGACGTTAAATGAGAAAAACAGCATAATCGAGTCCCATTGTAGAGCTTAGTCACGCACATTGGCTCGGGCAAGGCAGCAGAAAGCAAATACATCTTTGTTTGGCTTTGTAGTTATAATGAATTTAGCAATAAACTACCACTTGTTGCCACTCTGCCGTTCACATTCTGCTAAACACTTTTTGGGAAAAAATGAACAAGAGGGATTCACCACACAGTCCTGATTTGTCCACCCCCTACTAGACAGACAGGCCTTACTTTCTGTCTTTTACAGAGACGTGGCCGAGATTGGTGTGAGCTCAGTGATCCGGCGTGTCACGCTGTCCTCTCCCGTGACCCCGTAGTGGAGGAAGCCAACCAGATGGACGTGGTCTCCCGCTGTGACTCTCTTGGGAGTCTCATTAGCTACCAACATGGCTTCAGCTGTTGACAATCATTCTCGACCACTTTCATGACCATCAGTACTATTTGAAACTAGTTATTAGAAACTATTTTACTATAGAAACATATGAAGATGGCCCAGATTCATTTTTTAGAGAAAAGTATTGCATAATGAGTTTTCTTTTCTCTATAGGAATAACTTTTCTGTGACTTAAGAAATAAAAATGTGATAAAATGTCCCAAATTCCAAATGTTTCCATTAGGGTCAATAGGTTAAAAATATATTGTCATTAAAATAGTCTGTTGTACGCAGGGCTATTTACCTCAACGGGGAGGGAGAACTAACGCATTCAGTGTGCATCAGTACGTTAGCCATAAAATGATTTCTTATTAATTCAAAAGAATGTTAAAATTCAGCTATGAAGGCTTCTACCAAGTCTGTTATGCTGCCAAGGATGTAACCCAGACAAGTGCTGAGACCCACCTTGTCCTGGGTGTGGACTCAATGGCCTGCCTGGAGAGAGGGCTCAGATCATGAGGGAGGGGCAGGGGAGCATCACCGGGGTGATAAGAGGGAGGGAGGGAGCACCACCGGGATGATAAGAGGAAGGAAGCGAAGGAGCACCACCGTCCTGTGGTGTTTTAAAAAAGTCCCGATGTTTGGAAAGAATGCACGACAAGCTAGGGAACAGCAGGAGATAGACCCAATTTTTAATCAAGAACCCCCTCCCCCCCAGTCAATGGTGTCCCGCTTTACCAATCTTAAAATCTGGTCACCTTAAGCGTTGGCCCCATACTGGGGGCATTGGCTCCATGTTGGGGAACATTGGCCTCTTTCTGGGGGTGTCAGCTCCATGCAGTGGGGTGTTTGTGCAGTGGTCGGGGTGCGACAGGATCATCTCTGTCCCCTAGCTGTGTCTCTGCCACACACAGACACGCTCCGCAGATGTGCTGCCCAATCTGGGCCCGACGTGTCTGGAGGTAATTATACTGAAGTTTAAGGACATTCTAAAAATTGACTCTGATGTTGACTGTTTGTTTTCAAGAGCTACGTCAAAAGTCAGAATATTCTGGAGTTCAGCTATAAATGCAAATGGACTGTGTGTGGTCTGTTTCCCTTTTATGATAAAATGGTAGATAGAGACCCTCACATCCAGAAGCTCAAGAAACCAGCCTGGGCTGGCTCCTCAGTTGGCATTTTCTCTTACGCAAGTGACACCATCGACGTGGGGGGCAGACGGTTCCCCGTCCCTACGCCCAGTGCCACCCATCGGCGGTGGCTGCGTGAAGCGCAGTGTTACGCAGGATGATAAAGCTGCCTTCAGGCTCAGAGACGAAAGGTGTCAAGACTGATGTTCAGTGTCTGACCCCATGGGCGGGACAGGAAGTAGTACGTGCCTGTCATCGCGGAGGAGCTAATCTATGAGCGTTCTCCTCAAGCCCTAGGGTGCATCACATGAGTAGAGGTTGCGTACGTCCTTGGCCCCTGCCTTCTAAAAGTGGCTGAACAATGGAGCTTATCCTACAAAACCGGTAGGAGTTCATAGTTAAAGCCTCTCGATGAGGATATCAGTGAAGCTTCCGTGTCTTTTCCCTTCAATCACAGTCCAGAGGTCAGCCCTGCAAGGATGGGAGGCGCCCAGCTCACAGGACCCCCAGGGACCCGCATGCTTCCCTCCATGTTGCCTCCATCCCCTGAGGCCGTCGGACTCCATGGCCAAACGAGGTCCCAGGACGTGGGACGGAAGCGGTGGTGCAGGCTGAGCAGTGGTCAAGGCGAACGCTGTAGAGCCCTCCCTCTGCCTCTCACTGGAGACGACTTAGCCACACGTCGCAGGAGAGAAGGGCTAGAAACTCTTGTTTCTCACGCGTGGCCCGTAGACCGTGGGGTGTTTCTCAAGCACGCTGGGGCCAGCATTGCGCTCCACACTGGTGCTGGGTGAACACAGACCCACGACACCTCGAAAGCCACCGTTACGAGAGCACGTGGTCCGTGTCCACTAGCAGAGGCTCCTGTCTTCTCAGGGATCCCAAAGCACCGACACCGTCTAAGGCAGAGGCGGGCAGGCATAACGGGGTCCTCCTGGGGGGCCGGGTGTGATGAACGCCTGTGCACCTGGACCCGCTGTGGGAGGCGGGCTGGTCGCCGCCCCTGTCAATCAAGCATCGCTCGTTTCATCGTTACTTCATGCATCCCATCCCAGGAACCGGAGCTTCTTGTTCTTGTTTCTAGAATAATTTCTCCTTTCCCCTCCCTATTCCTTCTCTCCTAAGATCCCTGGTGTTTGGTCGTCCATGACTGTTTGTATTTGTTGTTTGGAAATGCGGAAAGATTATACTATTGATGGAATTCCTTGCTCCCAACTGGATGTTTCTCAGATTCTCAGCCAACTTCGGTTCACCTTGACTCATTTGGTGTGAAAAGAGAGAGTTGGCACATGTTTCCTTTACTTAATGCATTTATTTTTATTAAACCATGATGTTAGGCAAGTTTTAAACCCTTTTCTTTTTCTCTTTTTCTTTTTTTTTAACTTATTAAAGAGTGGAGAAGAACGAAACATACTTAATCCCTCAAAATCTCAACCTGAAAATACCAGGTAACATGGCGTCTTCAAGCTTCATGCACAATGAATTCATGGGGACCAAATTTGGGGTCACTCATTCTCTGGGCCACGGGATTCCTGTTGCTTTGTCAGGTGTGGAGATGTACTTTACAGCCAGGTCACGGGTCCGTGGGAGGGAGGAGTATTTCCGTTGTGCCAAGTGCTCACGCGGTTTCATGGGAACGAGCGGACCACACCTGAGGTTGCAGCTGCTTTCCAAACAGTCCTGCAGTTACAGTGACAACTAGGGATCAGAAAGGACAGAGACGAGCTTTGTAGACAGGTAGATGGAAAATCAAAGACCTAATTTCAATGATTTTTAAAACTATGCAGTGGTCGGGGGGTGGGGAAGCCATTTGCATCTATTGCTAATCAAATCATATTTAATTACATATATGGAGAAATGGAAGCTGATGCTCTGAATTCTGTGTGAAAGGGAAGTCATTTCTGTTTTCTGTGCATTTCCACTCTGCAGGATTAGCTCTGGATTTCTATGAACTCAATTAGGTTGATTTGATATTTATATGAAAGTTGGAAATGTTATAGCATAACTAATAATAGACCGTCTCTGTGAGCAACATCAATATTCAGTGAACAGCAAAGAAATGAGAGAGCTTGTTCCTTGTGGTGATACTACGGAAATAACTATGAGGTACACGTAGGAGTAAATCGAAAAGTGTGTCTCCCAGTGGTTGTCATAGGAGGAGTTACTCATTTTTTGTGCTCGGCATCAAGTATTTATTAAATGCCCGTTTTGGACAGTGAAGCCTCACCTAGGCCCTCGTAGGAGGCGTTTCCAATCCTAGAAACTCAGCTCTCTCCAAGACACTATCATCAGAGCAAACGAACCAAGAATAGTTCCCATTGTGTCTTTCTGCGGCGCCTTTGATGTAGTGAGCTGCCGGGCTTGGCCCTGGTCCACGGCGCTTCAGGCCGGGAGCAGCGGATTGCTGGGGCGCACATGGCCTACATTTGCTCCCTGCGTGTAATTACTCTTCCTTTGTCTCCCAGACCTCAGACAACAGTGTTTTCTAGGCCTTTATTTTGTCATGAGCGAAGCGTTGTCTCGGATTTCTGCTGGGATAGCCACTCCAGTTCTCCATCCAACAACAACAACAACAACAACACAACAACACAACAGAGCTGGTTCTACTTCTCTCCGGCCTTATCAGCTCTTCATTTCCCAGCAGAATAAATGTCGATGAGTCAACGGCTTGCTTTCAAAATCACGGTTACTTGAATGACCTGCTTGGACCTTGCACTCTGGATGATACTTTTTGCCATTTCTTAAACTTAGTCATTCATTTTGTAAACACACATTGAGTGTAACATGTCCAAGAATTTTTTTTTGTCCACCCCAGAGAGACGGTCGTCAATGAAACGGGCATCGTTTGAGAGGCCGGTCTAGTCGAGGGTAGAAACGGACCCGGACAACCAGATGGGGGGAGGGGCTGAGCACAGCTGACAGGTGAGGACGGAGATGGCGCTGATCCACGTGACGGGGCTTCTCTGTGTCACGTTCCGCGAAGGGGCTGTATCGTACGGAGAAGTCGCTTACAAAGCACAGCGGGGGAGCGGCGTCTCCCCACGTGGGTGTTGGGAGGCTCTGTGCTGTGGCCGTGTGCTCGCTGGCTTAGGAGCAGGCAGGCTGTGAATTCCGTGGCAGATGTTGGCTCCGTGGACTAAGGGGTGAAGTGACTGTGGGTGGCTGGAGACCCCGGGAAACAGCAGCTTGCAGAGGGTCATCTGGGAACTGGTGAAGGCGACTCCTAGGCTAAGTTGCAGGAGATTGGGCAGCGTAGAAATGGACAAGCCCCAAAGCAGGTTGGACGTGACCTTGGAGCTCCAGGGAGGTGTCTCATGTAAATGTGAGGGTGCTGTGCAAGCACGGGGTGCCTGCTTCCTGTGGGGCGCTGGGGTGGGGGGTCATCGCAGGGACTGAAGAACACTCATCCAGTTTTGTGTCCAGAAAGTCTTGTGTGAGCTTGGAATGCATCAGTAGACAACGAGATGCGGGAAGCTGATTGCACTGACCCCCCAAAATAGGGTGGGAAGCATAGAAGCCCCCATGAGCCCCCGTGTTCAACAGAAGGGGGCAGGCCAGGTGGCAGCTACAGGGGGCGTATTGTTTTTGTTTTCGTTTTGAGGGGGAATGGATGTGAACGTGTTGGGTGATGGAGAAAAGAGGGAGAGAAGTTACAGCTAAAAGCCAAGGGGGTGAATGATAATACACGCGTCCTAAGAGCCACGTACCCCGTGGTCCAGACAACGCTGACTCTTTTTCCTCCCTGGAGGATGGACACAGATGCTGGGAAACTGGGTTTGAACATCGTTGGGTGGGTCCAGGGACCAGTGCATTTTCCAGTGACTGTGAACTTGAGGGGTGTCTAGCTGGTGACGTTGATTCTAACAGAAGGAAACAGGGCGTGTGTCTCACGACACCCTCAGGAGCTCAGCCTGTGTCCTGCTACCCTCAGCCAGGGACACACGCCCACTGACCGCCCCCAGGAACTCTGCTACTGGCTTCACTGGGACCCAAAGCACCTTTCTCTTGTGTCCTGTTTCTCTGGGTGTCGGTTGTTTCCTGTTTTCACGTCTTCCTACCTATTCGTATTGAGGAAACATCCCGAACGGAGGTACTAGGTGTCCCCTCTGGCTTCGAAGCTCTTCTAATGCTGCTGCTCTACCTGCATGTCCGTTCAAATCCCAGTGACTGAAAAGTCCACAGTGTGGGGAGAAGTGGTGGAACACTGCGCATTTATTTTCCTGATGTTCGAAACCGTTGCATCAGAATGCGACAAGTACAGGGCGTTTAATTTTGTGTGGCCAGCAGCGCTGTGAAATAACTGAATTTCCTCTCACTGGGTAGCTAATAAAACTCAAACTCAGTTATCCAGGTTCAAACAGCTATTGCGTGCAAATATAGTTCAAGCAAAAGCCTATTTGACTTTAAAAGCCAAACTGAGTTCCCTCATAATCACGTAATTGTGTGTGCATGTTAAGCGTGCAGAGTTCAAATGCACGCATGCGTGCGTTCACGTGCATGTGGGTATATTGAATAAACATTACACGTATGCTTAGCATTCACGAAGGGCAGATGATAAATCTAAACGTTTCCGTTTTTTCTGAATTTAAATATCAGCGGAAAGTTAAAGACCACAGTGATGTGTCTGATTCGTAACTCCATTTTTATTTTCTTTTTTTAGTTATTGGCTTCATGTGTGCAAAACAGCATAGGGATCAGATGTTGACATGCTTCACAAAGGGGCGATTCCAACACGCGGACTGCCCGTGTGACGCGTGCACAGCTATTATTAGACAATACCACTGACATACTCCCTGTGCTGGACTTGATGACCCGTGACTGTGTGCATTTCAAATGATAGCTGCCACTCGTATTATTTTCTATGAGTTTCAGGTTGACAGCGCAATGCTGGGCGTTTGTATAACTTACAAAGTGCTCCCCTGACAGGTCTGTGCCCATGTGACACCATGCACGGTTGTTGTGACATTATTGGCCGCGTTGCCCACGCTGTGCCCACCTCCCCGTGCCTGTTCTGTGACTGCCGGCTCGTACTTCTTCTTTCCGTGCCCCTCTGTGGACACCGTGGAACCTGCCTGTGGCACAGGTGCCCGGGCTCCAGTTCTGCGTCTAACCTGAGTGGCAGCTCATGTCCTTCCCTTCTAATAGATTCGTTCCAGTCCTGTGACCTGAACGGCTACCTAAGAATAAGTTTAAAAGGACACGTTGTAAGACATTCTTGTCTCCAGGCGGACGCCAGGTGCGATTAAGGTCCGTTCTTTTATTACGAGATGGAAATCTGCATACTTGTTTTTTTCCAAAGACTGACATCGGTGTTTTCTGCTCTTATTTGCTGAAACCTGTAGATTAATTTTAAATATCCGTTTGTCACAATGTAATACATATTCGTGAAAATTGAAGACCATTGTTATGTCACATTGCAAGGGGAAAAGTGGGTTACAAAGTGCAGGGACATTATGATGATAACTACACAAGGCAGGCGCGCTGGTAAAACACTAGCTCAATATACAAACACGCAATGTTTGTGTTAGGGTTGTAGAAATATGCACGACTTTGTCCTAATTTGCTAATACTCAGTATTATGATCATGTTCTATTTCCTAAATATCTAAAGCATATTTATAGCCACCAAATGTTTACCTTGTGTTTGAGTTTTGTCCTGACCACCCACTGAATGATTTCTAGTAGAAACGACTGCTTGCTTATTGCCAGTGGCTTCCGGTTTTCTTCTATTTGAACACTGTGCTTGCTCTACAGTGACCTTGATTCACCCCCATCATCTCGTCTGGCGTGGAGTGAAAACTTCCTTGAAAAATAGCATTAATGACACACATAAAATACTGGCCAAAATGACACCGTCCTTCCACACTTTGATTGAGAATATACCCTTCTTACAAGTTCCTCAAGAATTGTATCTCAGAGAGCAAGTTCTGAGGAATTAATTGTCACTCTCCTCAACTTCTGCTTTCCTTACTTTGTCTTATTAACACCGTGGGACACTTTCTATGCCATCGCTCCCAAGAATGTAAGAATCCTTCGGCAGTAATCCTTCTGGAAGGAACAGTAGCTTAAAAAGAAAATTTTAGGGGAAGCCGGGATGGCTCAGTGGGTTAGGCGCTCACTTTGCAGCACCGGGGACCAGGGATCAAATCCCGGTCACGGCCTGTGCGGAACCATGTGCTGAACTGGGAGCTCCCCCAGTTCAGTTCTCTCTCTGTCTCTCTCTGTATCTCTCTCTCTCTCTCTCTCTCTCTCTCTCTCTCTCTCTGTCAAAAATAAATAAATAAATAAATAAATATTTAAAAGAAAATTTTAAGTGCCAAAGTAGTTATTCTTTCTCTATCGGAGGATGACCACTTGGGTTATGTTAATGGCGCTGCTTGGCTTGCTTTTACCTAATAGTCCCCAAAAAAGTGTTTTCCTTTGCATCTCTTTTGCATGGATCACACTGTGGTACGTGTTTATGCAGAAGCGCGGTGTGGGAGGGTGTAGCTGTGGTGCAGGGGTTGGGCTCTGGATGGCATTTCTTCGCTCAAACGAGCAAGTTCGGTATCCAGGACAGTGTGTGGGTTTCAGCTGGGGAGAGAGGACAGGGCCTCGTTGCCCACGTTGGTGTCTCTGGGACGTGTCACCGGCTGCAGTGCTGAGGGGACCTTAGCTGCTGTCCCCACACAGCCCATCAGCCACAGCATCGTGCTGGGCAAGTCAAAGGAGCAGGAGAGGCGAGCAGGCTCTGCCCCCCTCGGCGTGTCTGTCGCTGGCCGTGCCATTTGGTCAGAACCAATCAGGAACGATGCTGGTGTTTGTCAAACCCGGTGAGAAGAAAGCGATTTCGCACAGCATGGGGCACCTTGGTCCCAACGCCGCCCGGTTGGCAGCGCAGACGCGCGGGCGTAGCGCACACGAGGAATAAGCAAGGCTTGCTTTCCCCTGCGTGAAAGAGCAGACGCTTGCAAAGGCGGGACCAAATGTCCCCATCGTCACGGCTGCCCAAAGCCTGGCTGTGGTCCTCCGGTCACTGCAGACAACCAGCCTGACCCTGAGATCGGGCGATGACCCCGTTTGTTCCAAGTCACACCCCGGTTGCTGACAAGGCACCGCTAAAGCGTTATTTTCACTTTGATGAAAACATTTATTATCTGTAATTAAGATGATAGCTGTTCCCGTTTCTGCCTCATCTGTATGTTAGGTGTGAGAATTTTGTGGTTCGGGGCTCATCTCTCACTCTCTGTGTCATCAGAACCTACCATGTGGTCTTAGGTGGAGCAGAAGTTTAAAACCAATCACAGTAGACCCTCCGTTCACCGGTAGCCATGGGGACTGGTAGATGCTGGCTACACCCAAGTAGATGCTTAGTTAACCGCACCCGGGCCAGATAAACGTAGAATGAGGTCTTGGATTTCCTTTGGCCAGTTGCTTGAGTTCTAGTTAAAAGAGAGTCTACTGTACTTCCTTTTAAACTCTTTAACTTGATTTAGGTGCATCATTTCTCACCCCAGCCACTCACATGGTGTGTGTGTGTGTGTGTGTGTGTGTGTGTACACGTAGCTTATATATGGTATAAAGACGATAATTCTTGAGAAACATACTCAGAGTTTTCAAGTATATTTCCATCCTCCCGGATTCTAATAGCTGAGCAAGAACAAATTGGTTTACCCGTCTTTTCTGCAGAATGACACATACAATCATGCAGGGCTTTTAAAATTTTTATTTATGTATTTTTTTGCCTCTGACACTGAGCTAAGATGGACACGAACGAAAAATCACTTTCCATCCGGGAAAGGAGAACGCGTGCAGGTGGGGGTGCCAGACTGGCGGGAAGGGGCACACGTTTTGCAGAAATGTGTGGAACTACTGAGCTACTCGATGCCTGGTGGCGTCCCGGGACAAGATTTGGATAGATGCCATCTCGTAAACACACGCTGTAGACACATTGCAGTAGTTAAAAAAGTTACTCCCACAATTTGAGTTGATAATTATTTTTTTATCAGTGGCCTAAGAGATGTAGAGTGTGTTTGTGTATTAGCACAACCGTAACAAGCACCTCAGAATGAGTGACTTAAAAATTAGAGTTTATTTTCTCATAGGTATGGAGGCCAGTAGTCTAAAATCAAGGGGTTTCTTCTGGATTCTTCCAGAGCCTCTGCGTTTGGCTTAGGGACAGCCACTATCTTGCCCTCTTGTCTCTTTGTGTGTCTAGATTTTTCTTTTTATAAGAGCAGCAATCTGATTGGATGAGGGCCAAGGAATGGGCCTCATTTTAACTTAATCACCTCTTTAAAGGCCAAAGAAAGAGTCACAACTGAAGGCCTGCATGTTAGGGCTTCACCAAATGAATTTAGGGGACACAGTCCAGCTCATAACAGAGTTTTATACGTGAAACGAAAATTTGCGCATTCATTTAACCACACGAGATCGTACTTTACCTAAGAAGTGTGGCACTTGGGAGGGTTTGGTGGTTGTGCATGTTTTTACAACCTGTGTTCATTGACACACATATTTTTGGTTGAGTGACTGCATTTCAGTGACTGATGAGGGTGTGGAGAGATAAGCAGTAGAATCCTCACACCAGCAAGCTTCTGCCAGCCGAGCAGGCGCTAGTACATACATACCCTTCGTGACTAAGAGACAAGCTACCTCCCACATGCGGGGCACAGATAACTGAAATTTCAAGGCACAGGACAAAGCCCTGTCCTCCCAGTGGGCAGGGTGACTCCACAGAGCGCGTACAATCTGAGTTGAGTGTTCATGAATGTTAAGATTTTCCTAATAAAAAAGACCCCCTAGAATAAAAAGCAAGGAACCAATACAGTACAATAAAGACCGATATTTGCAGAGGGTAGAGAATGCGTGCTGTCATCTGGCTAGAGGGAGTCGGCCCAGACGTAGAACTGAAAATTCCTGGTTGACCCAGATGGTTGATGACTTGGGTTTTCCAGGGAAGGAGGTTGCGTGGCACTTGGTCCACAATATGACATTATTGAAGACCGAGAGCCATAAAACGATATGGGTCGACAGGAGTTAGAAACGTGGGCAGAGCGTAGATTGGGGGTGGGCCGTAAGTGGGGGAAGAGAGAGCCGTCGGGGTACCTGCAGACTGCTCGACGCATTCATTAGAGTTTCACCCGTTTCGATGACCAAGGCAGAGGGGAGCATGTTGTAAACGTTGGCAACGTGACAGTGGCATCTATGCGTAGTATCTGCCACATGCATTTGGAGGGTGAGAGAAAGGCGGAGGCCGAAGAGAAGCTGACCTGGCCAACGAGAACAGAGCGGTGTGTTCCGGGGAGTCCCCCTCCCACCCTGTCCCGACAGGCGACACGAGAATGGGGGTAGCGCTCAGGATGCCGGGAGGAAGGGGGATGGGCTGTGAGGTGTGGCCCCCGGCCTCTCTGTGCAGCCCACACCCTGAGGCAGACGTTGACCCGGAAAAGAGAGTGTGAGAAAACCGTTTACACTCTCTTTTAGAATCACAGCTATTTCGGTGTTGATAAGTATAACCCTCACGCTCTGTGGGGAAGACCCCAGATTGAAAGCGTCACCAAAATGTTGTAGATAAATGACGGAAGCACTTCCTCCCCGATATCTCAGTAATTCCGGGATGGAGCAAGGTTATCTTCCCCTGTAACTGTCTAAAGAAACAACAGCCTTAATAATTTAATCACCTATATTCACTATACACTTAATACTTATCGACTTGCCCTTTCTACGGTATCGTTTAACACTACGAGCCCTGCGATGTTAGGAAAATGTTTGCAGCAGGATAGATAGCCTCACTCATTCCGCAAGGCTAATGGAATGGCGATTTCATCAAAAGAAAAGTCCGGGGAAAGTTATGTGCTTATATTTTCATGCAGCTTGGAAGATGAGTTTTTGGAAGCCGATTGAAATGTAATCCGTCATAAATGAAATGATCTTCTTTAGGCATGCTCCAAAAATAGTCCTGCTGGTTCTTGGGCGAGTGCGTGAGATTTGGAAGTGCATTTAGTCTAAAAATGTCTCGGGGCATGTTTTGCACCCCACACACGCATGCCACCTTCCGGCGGGCGATGCTGTGGAAGCCAACGCCGTCTTTAACGTCGGGTGACTTACGGCTCCAGCCAACAAGGGCAGCACGAGGCAACGTCGTTCCAATTGCTTGGTACGTCACAGGGGATCCATGTGTCGCTCCCTTCAAAGTGTACACCGAGCTAAAGGTCATCACATAACATTTCTTAAAATAAAAAAGGCAAATATTTTCCTGGCACCCCGACACTGGAGAGAAAGGCCCGCCGTAACGCCGGAGGAAACCGGTTCGTGTGTTTCTTCCAGCGGAGTTCCGAACAGAAGCCAGAATTCGCGGGTGGGTTGGTTGGTTGGTTTTCACAAGTGAAGCTTTCTATTTTCAACAGACACATTTCTGAATCTAAAGATGGTTTAGAATAAAGGGGAACTCTGGTCACTGAGAGGTGGGCATTTGAGAATCATTTCTTTTTTTTTTTTTTAAGATTTATTTATTGTTTTTGACAGAGAGAGAGAGATACAGACAGAGACAGAGAGAAGGGGGAGGGCCCAGAGCAGTCTCCATAGTTGCACATCATTGGTTTTTCCACATAGTTTCATTCCACAGGTGGGCGCGGGGCTGCACAGGGCAGGGACTGGGCCGGGGTCTCACCCCAGTGAGAACTGAACTGGGGGCACTCCCCAGCTCAGCATGTGGGTCCGCACGGGCCGGGGCCGGGATTCGATCCTTGGTCCCCGGGGCTGCAAAGTGAGCGCCTAACCCACTGAGCCCTCCCGGCTTCCCCTGAGAATCATTTCTGCTCCCCTACCAGCTAAGGAACCTGGAGCAAGTCCCTTCTTCGAGCCTCAGTTCTCTCAGCTTTGAAATGGGCTGAAGAGTCAGTGAACTCCCGGGAAGCCATTAGCTACCGGAGCCAAATGACGGCAGGCCAGGGTCTCGGTCATTCGATTTAAGACGGATACGTAACAGAACTTGGCTCAGCATGACCGGGACTCTGGGGGGATTGACAGCTGTGTGTCTGCCGGGTGGTGTGGTTCAGATGAAGACGCATGAGTGGGGGCGGCTGTAGAAGCACGCTGGTCAGGACCAGTGTGAACGTTGTCTCTCAAAGGCGCTTCTCAGGGAGAGAGTAACGAATGAGCGGAGCATCCTGAGTCTTGTGATGCATCTGCTGGGACCCCGGAGAGCTGGGCTGCGTGGACACAGCCCCCGAAGCGGGCCCTGGCCGGCTAACCCGGGACCCCCGCCCTCCATTTCCCGGGGTTCTGCCTAAGGAGCCGTCCTTCAGCGCGAAACCATCTGACGAATCCACGTGCAAGCATGACAGTAACGCAGACCGGCGCCCGGCTCATCCGATGGCGCCGGATAATGGTCTCAGGAAGGCTCAGGCCAGAACATCTTCAGCAGGACCCCAAGCGGATGCTTCGCAAAGCCGGTTAAAGCTCTTCTAGGTGACGCACCGTGATTCTGCAAGGAACCAGGCTTAGCCGCCTAGGAAGTCATGAGAATACCATTCGTAATAGTAACAGCAATAATACAGAAACAGAAAAACTGTAAATGATGTTACATTGTCCTTCAGATCTAGGACAAGGATCTTAACGCAGTGTTTTCTTTAAAGTATTTCTTAAGCCGTATCAACAATAGCATTTGTAAAGGGATAAGCTAGTTACTATGTAGGGTACTGTCATGTTTAAGCATAGTGTTGCTTCCATGCTAAGTTGCCTGTAAATCGAACATCTTCCAATCAGGTACGTTTTTCTTGAATGATGATGCTTAAGTAACGGAGTTGTATCTTTGACAAGCGCAGTAGAACCCCACGTATCAAAACGTCATGCTTAAGAATAAACGCACATCGGACACGCAGTGTTTCTTCATTTTCACTGAGCTTTCTTCGCCACGTCTGGTTTACACACCCGTGATTGGTATGTGAAACAAGATCTTATGAGCACGTGTATGGTCTATTCAGCTAAATGCAAATTAAAATTGACGTCTTTCGCTTACCTAACTGGCGAACACACACAGCCTGACAACATGCTGGGGGTGGGGGTTTGGAAAAACTCGCCCCTCGTACGTTGTTGCTGAGAATGACAGATGCCGCACCCCCACCCAAGGAAATGTGCCGCCGTCTGTAAGTGACATTGTCATTATGCCCTGACACAGCGGCCCTGCAGGCATCGACCCCAACATCTACCCTGGGGGACGTAAAAGTGGCCTATGGGCCAGGCTTTTCATTCCAGCACCGTTTACAATAGCAAACAAACACCCGAACGGCAAACACGCAGCTAAATACCACCCACGTATTCCGAGCAGCTGCCTACAGACCCGTGACCTACGGGACGTCGCGCCAAACACAGAAAGAGTGTCACAGTGAAAGGAGTCCCTCTCCAGCCTTCCCTGCGATGCACGCCAGCTCGTTAAAGGGCGGCGTGGTGCAGCCTGCTGCTCTAACGGGAAAACACAACCCCATCCTCACATTCAAGACGCCTTAAGTGGAAGCGACAAGACGGGCATTACGAGGTGGAACTACACGTCTGAAGGGCGAGGCGACATCTGTGTCCACCTGTATCCTGCTCTAGTTGAAGGCGGAAAAGGATACATGCAAACAGCAGCCGCAGAAACAAGGGCACAGGCCGGGGCTGACAGGTGCTGTAACCCGGGGGCGAAAGCGGGATCTAACAGACGCGCTGTGTAGACGTCAGGTAGAAGCGCGTGAATCCTTTTATCGTAAAGTGGGAGACACGTCAAATCAGCCACCACAGCGCCCCCCAGCGTTGCAAGCCAGGTGACACAAGCCAACCTGGCTACTTACTACCTGCGTCCGATGGTCCGGGACTGTCGTGCAGGTAGGTGGCCCGTGATGAGCTTCGTAACCGCCGTGCAAGGCCCTATTGCCACATTGCATGTCCCTGCCAACTTAAGCGAAGATGCGTCTCTACAGAGAAAAGTACCTCTGTGCCCACCTGCGGGTGACCACGCGTGCTGTGGGGAAGCGATGCCCGCTCCTTCCGTGTGGACCCTGACCACTCAGGCCGAGCAGACGGGTCTGCCCGAAGGGTAGTGGGAGGCCGCCGCCCCTAGTGAAAGCGCACGCGGGGAAAAGGCGGAATCGGACCGTACGGGGACGGTAGCAGGGCTGCTCCGGTGCTGTTTGGGGGACAAAGACGGGGAGGCTTATGTGACGAAATCACAGTTCCCTCCTGCGCTCAGATGCCAAGCAGAGGCACCCTGATCCTAACATGGCACCGATGGCAGTAACTGAACGGCTGAGACAACTCATTCTGGCTTCGCCGGTGCTCCGTCACCGGGGACGTACCTTTCTCGGAAAGGACGGCAAGTGGAAGCGAGGTGGACGGTGCTACAGACTCAGACACGCAGGGCAGCCTAAGACATGTGTGAGGCCCAGCCGGTTGGCTCTAGAAAGCGTGCTGGCTGAGGCCGTAGGTGGGCGGCATCTCTACCAGGACGAGGGTGTCACTCGTGCTCCACGGATCCATTGCTTTGTGTCATCCTCTGCCATCAGGGCTAATTGTCCTCCGTCTCCTCGAGGGACACACTGTCTATCAAATTTATATTCCAAAGTGATAGCATTCTGATGGGAAATCCAGGTCACCCACTGTAACGTAACCTGTTATTTATCAAGTTGGAAACGGTGACAGTTGTAATAACCGTACCCGCCTTGGTTTTTTTTCTGTTGCTTCCAGAATAGACTTGCTGGATGAGGCGCAGAGGCCTGCGTTATGTGTTTTACCCACACAGGACATCTCAGTTCAACATCGAATTCTCGTTGGGAATACGCGACCTATGTTTAGAATTCGTTAAAAAATTAAAACGGAAAGATTCGATGCACATACATGCTCCCAAACACGCTTTCCCGCGGCTTCTCAAAACCTAGCCAGCATCCACCTTAAATTTCGCGTACGTATAAATCAATTAAAGTGAATTAAATGGAATATCCGGTTCTCCAGTCACACTGGTCGCGCTCGATAGACACATGGAGGTAGAAGACTGAAAAGGGAGAGAAAAGGTGACTTGAGGTTTCCTTGAAACTTAAAACAGAGTGCGGAAGAGGCGAGAAACGTGCACAAGTGACTCACTCGCAAGTGCAGGTCCCCCTGTCCTCCCCTGCAGCCCCGGCGCGCCCCCTCTTGGTTGTGAACTCTGGAGGTCAGCCCACCGACGACGCTCCTCGTTTGCGTAGCTTTGTACGGATGCGTGAAAAGCCTGAGCCAAACGGGGCCGATGGGAAAACCACGCACAGGGGAACGCAGGCCACAAAGCCACAGCCGTCGCTGGGCAGAACGGCGTTCCCCCGCAGAACGGGAGACAGGACCCGAGAGAATGGGCCGGGCCGGGTCCGAGGGCACAGGGGATGGGGGGCCCATATCTGTGAGCCTCACTGCAAGCAGCCGTGCGGGGTGACCGCTCAGAGGCGGTCCTTAAGGAGCGCTGTGAACGCCGTCGGCGCGGACTGTGCAGGAGAGAAGCTTGCAGAGCAGCACGACAGGGACGCCCCGCCCCCCCACGCGTGAGCGGGACAGAATCCACCGTAAAAACAGGGGCCACCGGAATCCACGCGGCCCGGGAGCGCCCGGCACTGATGGAGGCAGAGACGGGGCTGGCTCTTTTTTTTTTTAATATATTTTTATTTATTTATTTTTGACAGAGAGAGAGACAGAGAGACAGAGAGAGAGAACTGAGCTGGGGGCTCACCCCAGTTCAGCATATGGGTCCACACGGGCTGGGGCCGGGATTCGATCCCTGGTCCCCGGGGCTGCAAAGTGAGCGCTTAACCCACTGAGCCATCCCGGCTCCCCCACCCCTTTTTTTTTAAATATATATTTTTTTATTTATGGGGCTGGTTCTTATGTTCCGGCAAATCCTCCCTCCTCACGACTTGCGCTCGCGGTGCGTGTGCGGGGAGCGCCGCCCGCAGGAAGGGGTGGACGGACGTTTTGGGGGTTCGTGAGCAAGAACGCGGCCGGCTGTCTGAAGAAGGCGACTCCTTCGCGGGTTGGCATCCCTCCCGCAGAGCCAACCTGGGCCAACGCGCTGCGTCTTGTCTGCAAACCGGACGGACTCAGCAGACTCCGAGCTTCTAGCTGGGGTCTTGCTCACGGCAAGGTCACCTCCGGGGTCCCCACGGGACGGCTCGGGTCTGCCGGCTGCGTGGGCTCCTGGGGTTTCTGCTTATTGGCTGAGCCTGAGAGAAGGGCAGCAAGGGGCGCGGGGCAGTTTCTAAGGCCTCGCAGCCCCCATGCACGCGGGGACCACCCACCTCGCCCCTGACAGTGTCACCTGGAGGAAATGGTGAGGAACGGTGGGACTGACAGACAGTGGTGCGATGAACCGCAGGGTGTACCTAACTGCTAGTGATGTGGAGCATTTTTTCATGTATCTGTTGGTCATTTCTACGTCATCATGAGCGAGGTGTCTGTTCGGGTCCTCTGACCATGTTTTCTTTTTTAATTGGGTTCTCTGTGTTTCTTTTGTTTGTTTTGTTTTCTGTTACTGAGTTATACAAGTTCAAAGCCAGACAGGAAAAATAAATAACTAAGAGTCACATGACCTCACTCATAGGTGGAAAAACAAAAGAGAAACCACCGATGTGACTATTAGGTGGATGCTGTAGGTCCTTGGTGGTGTGAGCTGAGGGGTGTGGACTTGAAGGTGTTTGAGGGCCCAGAGCTTCCGCTGCAGACCACGCCCAGGGCCCCCCGTGGTTTACTTGGCTTGTGTTTTGATGCTAAGGTGTCGGGTCGCGCTCATCCCGGGGAAGCCACCCCACTTCTCTCGTTCGCTGTCCTCAGCGTCCGCGTGCCGCGTGGCTCTCTGCGCGGCCCTCCCATTGCCCTGCGAAGAGGCGCCTCTGTGCTGAGGAGGGACGCTCTGGCTCTCATCAGCTTTGCTCGCTACCTGTGCAGGGCCCTGAATGCTGGCATTTTGTGTCCGTGGGGGTGAGAGATGCAGCTGCCAGATTCCAGACAACAGGACGCGTCAGCTCGGCCCACGTGAGCGCCACCCGTGTCACGCTCCGTCTTCTGGTCTTGTGGCAACTTCTATTTCCCGTGGAAACGTCAGGCCACAGCCCAGCATCTTTGCCCTAGACTTTTGTAGGGTTTTAGATGTTGAAACGTTCTCATAAGGCTTGCTTGCCGCGAACTCGGCCGTATCTTCCTTTCTTAAACTTCTTCTGCATCCATTTAATATAAATCAGTGAAATACGGGATCTGAATTTTCCAAGAGCAACTTGAAGTACATTAACACATGCAAGTGTTGTAGGATACATGCTCCTCGGATGCACGTAAGGCCCCACTCAATGCAACTTTTGTGTGCTATGCAATGTATGTGTATATTTTCATTTAATAGCTGTCGGATACCTATTTTTATGTAATCACTTTAGAACTAGATTTTTTTTATGGTGTACATTAAATTTGGATTCGATGGGCAGTTCCTTGAAGCGTTGAGATGCTTTTGGTGTTGTGTCAAGTAGGTGTTTAAAGATAGGGGTTTGTATGGTGACTACATTTCATTCTTAAAACCTATTCACACTAAGTTACTCAGTTTGGAGAACGTATGGGCTAGGTGTTTAAAGGCTCAGTCACATGAAATATAGTATAAATATTTGGCATGTGCTCTCTATAAGTTGAAGATGCTTTAGAATAAAGGAGCAACGGGAGGCGGGAAACAATATTTATTTAGCATTTGCCCTGCCACGGTTCCTGTTTTAGGCGTGTTTCCTGTGAATCCGGATGAATTCCCACAGCTGTGTGAGAAGTATTTCATTTCATGGCGAAGAAAGCCCCGCTCTGGGAATTAGCTATTTAACCTGTAATTACACAGCCAGGAAGTTAGTAATGGGCGAAACCGGTCCCCAAATCCTGTGCACTTGACACTTAGAGGACGTGCGTTTGTCCAAATGTGTGTTACACCGTTATTTCATGATTCATGTGCGGAATCTGACCTCGTGTCTTAGCACTGTTTCTCGCCAGCTACCTGTCTTCCTCAGTGGATTATTTCATAGGTATTTCATGTAATCAACCTCATAGCCATTGATTTTTTTGTCTCTATTTAAGCAGTTTTGCTCTTCTTTTTTTTTTCTTCAGAAAAACCCAAAGGATAATCTGAATTTCTTTCTGCATTTAACAGTACAGTGCAGGAGACCGGGGCTCTGACTCATTACGGTTCCACATCTTGGGCTGCATCGGATGTACTCTGCCTCACTCTCCTTAGGTTTTCATTTCTCATCATGAAAAGCAATCACATGCTGAATTACTAACTCTGTGCATTGAGATTCATGTTCACACGACAACGTGACATTTGTATTCACCCTAGAGCTACTGCAGAGGAAGGAATTTTGCGACATCTTGCTGGAAATAACCAAAACAAATGTATTTAATAAATATTCCCTGGGTTGATCCACAACAAATTTGCATGAACGGATCCACATGCAAGCGCACTGAGCTGGTTGCGAGGTGCTAATGTGCAGAGACTGAGGACCGTGTGGGGGACACGAGAGGGGTGTGGGGGGCACGAGAAGGGTGTGGGGGGCACAGAGGGGTGTGGGGGTCACGAGAAGGGTGTGGGGGGCGTGGGAGGGCTGCCCTGTGGGGGTGCATCCCACGCACCTCCAGCTATTTCCGTACTTTCTTCAAGACAGAGGCGCTACTGAAGCTTCCAGAAAGCTTTGCATTCCTAAAAAATATTGGAAGGGAAAGGTTAATATTTTTAAGTCGTTGACATATCATGACTCACTGTTTTGACACCGCACTGAAAAAGTGATGAGCGTTTTTACATCTTTACATTTAAGTGCATGGGACTCCTCTTCATAGCAGCTGAGGGCTGTTCCTGGCCCAGGACCGGCCGCCCCGTGAGGGTCCTCGTCCCAGCCCGACTCCTGTACCTGTAACGTCGATGACGGCCCGTCCCTCATGCCCCTGGATCTCTGAGATGGGAGGTAGAGCCCGGCTTGCCAGCTCGTGGGGCCTGGATGATTCCGTTAGAAAAGAAAAAAGAAGGAAGAGAAGAGAAAGAAAAGAACATATTGCTGCATGTCATCCTAGAATACAAGTTCTTGCTTGTCTCGCTGACATTGAATTGGTTGGCTGTGAAGCAGAGCCAAAGACTGTGTTTAATTCCTTATCGGAACCTTGAGCACTGGTATTGGAGCTCACGGGCAGGTCCATCCTGCGACTGTCGCTTCCTTAGAGATAGAACGAGGCATTATCCTCTCTGTTTCCCCCGAGCATCTAGCTCAGAGGGATGCGCGGTGGATGGACAACACATGTTTGCTGCACGCGCTGAGCTTGGGCAGCATCCGCGACGTGACAGAACGACGCCCCCGGGAGCTGGCGCCTCACTCACGGCCCCCGGGCCTGCACGGCTGCTGCTCTGAGCCGTCGGGGTCTGCACTGCCCTGCGTCTCCTGACCGCCTTTCTGTGCAGACGGTTCCTCTCCGAGCCCGAGGACGGCTCAGTTCTGGGTTCTCACGGTCCTCACCCCTGTCACAGCCTCAGGATCCTGCTGCCCTTCCTCCCGCCTACCTTCCCGTGACGTGTCAAGGACGGTAGACGACACGTGTGTGTGTGTGTGTGTGTGTGTGTGTGTGTGTGTGCATTCCTCTCCTTTCCCAGGAAACCCTGAGCGCTCACGGGGGTGTGCACGCAGATCCTGCCCCTTACGCTTCACACTGAGCGTTGTCAAGGTGCCTGGACCGCAGGGGCCGCCTCTCAGCCCGAAAACGCCTCCCGTGCTCGCCTGCCCCGCAAATGATCCTCGTCGGCCGCCCCGCTCAGCCGTGTCTCCACTTCCGGACTCTGGTTGGTGTCAGCTGGACGCAGGTGTCCCGTCCCGCGGTCCTGTCTGAGCCACTGTGACAACCTATCTCCAGACACGCAACTCGGTGTCGGGTGCTGCTGACCCGGCGCTGCGGTATCGGGGTGCTGCTCCCTCGGCGCTGCGGTATCGGGATGCTGCTCCCCCGGCGCTGTGGTATCGAGGTGCTGCTCCCCCGGCACTGCTGTATCAGGGTACTGCTCCCCCGGCACTGTGGTATCGGGGTGCTGCTCCCCCGGCACTGTGGTATCGGGGTACTGCTCCCCAGGCACTGTGGTATCAGGGTACTGCTCCTCCGGCACTGAGGTATCGGGGTGCTGCTCCCCCGGCGCTGCGGTATCGGGATGCTGCTCCCCCGGCG
Organism: Craseonycteris thonglongyai; assembly: GCA_004027555.1. Classification (NCBI taxonomy): domain Eukaryota; kingdom Metazoa; phylum Chordata; class Mammalia; order Chiroptera; family Craseonycteridae; genus Craseonycteris; species Craseonycteris thonglongyai. The sequence continues at coordinate 85,072 of PVKE010000275.1, read as the reverse complement.
CTGTGGTATCGAGGTGCTGCTCCCCCGGCACTGCTGTATCGGGGTACTGCTCCCCCGGCACTGCGGTATCAGGGTACTGCTCCCCAGGCACTGTGGTATCAGGGTACTGCTCCCCAGGCACTGTGGTATCAGGGTACTGCTCCCCCAGTACTGAGGTATCGGGGTGCTGCTCCCCCGGCACTGCGGTATTGGGGTACTGCTCCCTCAGTGCTGTGGTATCGGGGTATTGCCTCCTTGGCACTACGGTATCAGGGTACTGCTTCCCCGGCGCTGTGGTATCGGGGTGCTGCTCCCCCGGCACTGGCACCAGCTGCTGGGGCGTCAGAACCCCGTCCCATGCTGCTCCGTAGCCACAGCCACAGTGAGGCTGAGGCCCAACGCCGAGCAGGTTCCAGAGCAAAGGCACTGGGATGGATGTTGAACAAAGGGAAACACTTGTGAGGAATGGGGCGCGATTGAGGAAACCATTAGTCTTCAGCGAGGGACCTGCGGAGCTGGGGTTGGAAGGGACGTGGTTTCTATAGAAGCCACATGATGCGCTGAGTTACCTTTTCCACGGTAGCCGCTGAGGGGGGCTTTGCACTGCAGAGTCAGCAAGCCCGCGGCAACACGCTATTTCAGAACACCTGCAGGAAGCGGATTACCACGAAACGTCTAGCCTTGTGAATCCTCCTGAAGCGGGAGATACAAATTAATCTCAGTACCCAAACAGGAGTGGCTCGACATCTGCTTATTAAGGTGCCCAGACGTCCCGCTTTGGGCGGGACAGTCCCGATGTTTAACAATGTGTCCCGCGTCCCGCGGTGTTTTAAAAAAGTCCCGATGTTTGGAAAGAATGCACGACAAGCTAGGGAACGGCGGGAGATAGACCCAATTTTTCATCAAGAACCCCCTCCCCCCGGTCAGTGGTGTCCCGCTTTATTAATGTTACAATCCGGTCACCTTATTATCTCCTCACACAACGCGGCAAGAACGCACGAGAACATCTGAGAAGAGGGCGACGGGGAATCCCTTCTGATCGACTCCGTGTTGCCCAGCACCCAAGAGCATCTGATCGTGTCTCTCCATGGATCGTACGGACAGAAAACCTCCCTGGAGGACAGAAACGGAATGCTCCCTGGTGCCTTGCCGCATGGGGTTGTCCTTACGGCGATCGGGCCGGACTTTATGAGTTAAAAAGACGTGTGGTGGGGAAGCCGGGATGGCTCAGTGGGTTAAGCGCTCACTTTGCAGCCCCGGGGACCGAGGATCGAATCCCGGCCCCGGCCCGTGCGGACCCATGTGCTGAGCTGGGAGCTCCCCCAGTTCAGTTCTCTCTCTGTCTCTGTCTCTGTATCTCTCTCTCAAAAATAAAAATAAATAAATAAAAATATATTTGGGGAAGCCGGGATGGTTCAGTGGGTTGAGCCCTCACTTTGCGGCGCTGGGGACCGAGGATCGAATCCCGGCCCTGGCCCGTGCAGACCCATGTGCTGAACTGGGGAGTGCCCCCGGTTCAGTTCTCTCTCTCTCTCTCTCTGTCGGAAACAATAAAAAAAAAATGTAAAACAAAGCCTTTCACTATCTTTAAAAAAAAAAAAAAAAAGACGTGTGGTGATTCTGTACATCCGAGGGGGCCCGCTTAGCAAAGCTCACGGGGAGCACTTGCACGTGCTCAGCCACGTTGGAGCTGACGGCTCCGTGCGTGTCGGAGCCGACGGAGAAGCCGGCTGTGTCACCCGTGGGGGTGGGCGCTCTACAGAGAGCCTGGCGTGTCCGTGTCTGGCTCCCGTGTCCAGCAGCTGGGTTCTGGTTCCGGTGAGAGTCTGGCGTGTGTTCGGGTAGAGCAGCAGCCGTCCTCCGGCAGCGTTCAGGACGGGGTCCCTTCCCCACCCCCGGCCACGCCCGGCGTCGTGTGCAAGTGGACAGCAGAGCGGAAGGGTGTGTGGAGGGCGCTCGGCTGCACGCGGCCCTCACGGCGGCCACACGCTTTCACCGGACAAGACCTCGCGTCGTGGAAAAGGCTCCGTCTGTGCTCTGTGTCTGGCTGAGGTGGCTTCCGTGGGTGCTCGCTGTCCCCCCATACTGCCCTGTGGTCCCCCAAACGCGCAGGCCTGGCGCGCATGGGACCGGGGTGTCCCCGTCACTTCGTTGCTGACGGAACGCGTCCTGAGGTGCTGCCGACTCCCAGAGGCTGTGCAGGCCGTAGCCGTGGGTGTTCCGCCTTCTTTCCACTGAATTTCTTACCACGACACGTGGTTGCCAGTGCGGTTCCATTTGGTCTCCGAAATACCACCTCTACTTCACGACTCAGACTTGACACGTTCTGCCGGACAGGACACGGCTGGCCTTGAGCTTGTAACACGCACAAGTAGGTTGGTGCAAAGCAACGGACAGGAACCTGGGGGTGGGCTTCATCCGGAGGCCTCGAGACGTCGCTCGGGAACAGGGTGACAGCAGCGACCCCGGGCTCCACGCTCTGCTTATGACACGAGGAAACAGACTCCTCTCTGGAAAATTCAGGGCGAAGCTATCAAGGGAGAAACCCGTTCCCACCGTCGTGTATTTTAGAAACGTTAAGGCTTTGAGGGATCGAGAACGTAAACGATGAAGCAGTTCAGTGTCTTGTAATGTATGAGCTCTGAGAAGGTGACGAGAAGATGAACAGCAATAGCTAATGATGCAGGAGAACGGTGGTAACGGAATTCTGTCATAGAAGTTCCGGGACTGTGGCCTCTGTGATCACCCGTCTGATAACCGAGACGGCTACCAGACGACTAGCAGGCAGGGCGCCTCTGTCTGTGGGGACAAGGGACACAGGGACACGCGTGGAGGAGCCATGACAGAGAGAAGCGGCTATCAGGCGGAGACCGCCGTGCAGGGACAGCGCACAGAGAGTGTGACCTGTCACAGTCTGCCGGCCAGGGGTCCCGGCCACCGTGCCGTGGGGTCTCGCTCCCCGGCCAGGGCCCAGCTGGACCCCCTGGGCATCCCCGGGCCTGTGGGCACACCCCGCCAGTCTCTGCCTTCACACGGCTTTCGTCCCTGGTCATGTCACCGTCTCGTCATTGCTCTCTTCAGTCAACACCACTAGGGGGTACAGGGCCACCGTAATCCAGCATGACCTCGTTTTTGCTACATCGACAATGACCCACTTTGCACAGAAGGTCCCATCAGAGGTTCTGCGGGTGAGGGCGTCACCGTGTCCTCTTTGGCGGACACATTTCAGCCTACGACATAATATACAAATGCATTTAAATCTACACGTGTAGGTATATCGATAAGTATGGGCGTGTAGACACACACGGAACGAGAGGACTCGCAAGAAAATAGAGAAGGGAATGGACACGGTGTGGGATGGAGAACATAACACTTAAGGTAAGGTGACCAGATTGTAACATTAGTGAAGCGGGACACCATTGACCGGGGGGAGGGGGTTCTTGATGAAAAATTGGGTCTATCTCCCGCCGTTCCCTAGCTTGTCGTGCATTCTTTCCAAAAATCAGGACTTCTTAAAAACGCCGCAGGACGTGGGACAAATTGTTAAAAATCGGGCCTATCCCGCCCAAAGCGGGACGTCTGGTCACCTTAGCTTAAGGGGCACCCGTCCCCCAGGGGTTGGGGGCTCGTGGGCACAGGCTCGGAAGGGACGACTTGTACCCAGCACGCAGCTGTGTGACAGCCTGAGGACCAGGCTGGGACATATCTTGTCCGTTTCCTGCTCTGGTTATCAAGAAAAGCGCCTTCACGTTGGTCACACGGGGATGGACATCGGTGCATGATTTTGACGCATTATCCTTCTATTATCCTCTTACTCAAACTCCCAGAGAAGCGTCATGGAACTTGGGCCAATGGTGACAATCACGGAAGTAGCCGTTCCTACTTAGTACGGGGACGTGAGTGCTTCCCGTAGTTCCCGGGGTTTAGAAGCAGCCAACTAGCCAATCAAGTGCATCTCCCTGTGTACTTGTCCCCAGTACTTCTGTGCTTTTCGGACACATTATCCGTGGCTTCCTGCTCATTTTGTTTTCCTCTCTTTAGCCCCTCCACCCTTTCCGTCAACGTTTCCGGTTGCCTTTCCATCTTAATTACGTACATACCTGCATTTGTATTCTTTTCTTTCAATTCACACTTAACAATGTGAATTTTAAGCTTCTCTTTCAACACTTCTGGTAGAATTGCTACCTGCTTTGTGCTTCTTCCCTATTTCATAGGCTATTTTCCTCAAAATTATAGAAAGATATATTCACGATAGAGAATAGGTAATCAGCAAGACAATGTGTGCAGGGTTCCTGCATATTTAACCCCAGTGATTGGCATTCAGCACATTTATTTTCATATAGTAAGACAGTGACGAAGATTTCAAGTACTGTATCTTTTAAAGCCTGTGTCTTCGTGCAATTTCTGGAGCTTTGTAATATTTTTAACCCATGTTTGGTGGACAGGAATTGTCTATTTTGATAAAGTCTGGATCGGAATGTCTTTAAATGGAGGTAGTAATAATGGTTTTAGACGAACACATGCCCTACAGTAATCTTCAGAAAATTGACTTGTGAGTATTACAAATACGAAGTTTTTATATTTCACTTTGAAAAGTCTTGACTTTCATGTGGGATTCTGTTATGGGCATGAACACAGCGACGGTCCTATATGTTTGTGTACATGAAAGTTACAAGAACACAAGGGATGACATTTATCCATGACGTTTCTTTTGTTATTAATCGGTACATTTATTGGGGGTGACACTGGTTAGTAACAATGACATAGGTTCCAGGTGTACAATTCTACTTTGCGTCGTCTGTGTGTTGCGTTCTGTGCTCACCAGCCAGAGTCAGCTCTCCTTCCATCACCACGTATTTGATGCCACCTCCCCCCTGACCCTCAGGTAACCACTAAACTAGTGACTGTGTCCTTGAGTTTTTGTGTCTTTGTTGCTTTCAGTTTTATATTCCACCTATAAGTGAGGCCGTATGTTTCCTGATTCTTTCAGTCTGACTTATTTCGCTTAATAGGATGGTTTCAAGGTCCGTCCACGTTGTCACAAATGGCCGTGTCTCATCTTTTCTCATCGCTGAGTAGGATTCCACTGTGTAAACGTACCACAACCTCCTCTCTGGTTCTTTTCCGAAGTATGTGAAAACAAGAGAAAAGAGAAAATCCAACAAAACACGTTCTGAGATGTATATTTTGTCCGTTCAGCCAGCGGGCTTGAGATGTAAAAGCAGTAGACGCGTTGGCCCAGGTCTGCCGCGTTTCCGTCTGCTCCTGCTCGGGGCCGAGGGGGCAAGGCCACGGCCCAGGCCAGGATACTTGAGAAAACCGTTGTCGGTGAACTGGCAGCGGAAGGAGAAGGCGCACGACCGTGGTTTGCCCTCCCAATGCGGTTCCTCGGCGGCTTGGACGTGCTGAGCAGAGAGAGGAGCACAGTGGTCCGTCCTGTGGTTGACAGGCCCACGCGACCTGTTGGTGACCATCGAGAAGCAGGAGTGCTGGGGAGTCCACGGGGCGTGGGGGCCACGGGACGGGCATCTGGGTCGATGCAGGTGCAGACAGCACGCTCAGCGATGGGCCCATTACATCAGCAGTACGCTGACTCCCTGTGTCCTGGCCGTGAGTTGGTTTAATCGAACATGAATCATGAATCGAAGTAGATGAGTAGCTGGAGCCAGTTTCCCCGGAGCTTTGTGCAGACAGACACGAGGAAGCTGTGAAGCACGGTCGGCATCGTTGATGGAGTGACTCGTCGCGTTTTCCTTCTTGCTCTTTTGACTAAAGCATCTGGGGCGAGAATAAGAAGAAGTGGGACAAGTAACCCACGCTTACCGCGTTCCTTCCCTTCACTTTTCTGCCGAGAGACAGGCTGGGTGCTGCCTCCCACAGCCGCCCCAGGGGTGTGGAGAGAGAGCTCCAGCGACCGGGGTCCCCACACCCGGGGGAACGCGGACGCCCTCCCACCTGGCTTCAGTGTAAAGACGTCGCGACACTTCATTCTCCTTTTAAAAGTAACCACAGATCTCATGGCAGAAGTCGTCTCCAAAGGATATTTCTGCTGTCCAAATCTGCTCTTCGGATTCACATTCTAAATGGCTGGGCCTTTTTCTACACACTGATTTTCACCTCTTCCAGTGGAGGGTGTTTTTGTCACTGTAATTTATCACGATGTGGACACATGACGCAATGTAATGTATAGTATTAAATGTGGTGTAACTATTCGGATAGACAGTGTACTCTCCGTGAACCAGAACTCAAGCAACCGGCAACGTGTTTGGAGTTCTGGTTCCTGCAGGGTCTCCTCACGTGTATCCGGCATCCGATCCCCGTAGGTGCCGGTTCACGGAGTCTCCTGTGTGGATTTGTGCTCCTCTGTATAAAAATTGAAAAAAAAGTATTTACTGCATATCAACACGTCGCATTTGAAAGGCAATTTGTAATATTAATACACAAGAGAATGGGTGTTCCTATTACATTTTTAATCATTAACATTTATTATCCGATACATGGCCTTCAGTGTTTGATATGCTTATTTCAGTGTAAGCCACACGGAAGTGGGGATTTCAGTCAGTTCGCACGTCCGTGTTCTGTGTTGGTGCTCCGGCCAGACCCGCGCTTCCTTTGAATAACAGCTGTCGTGAGAGGTCATTACCGCCGTGTCATTCGCACATTTAATGTGCACAACCCTACGTGGTTTAAGCTGGTCCCAGAATTAGACAGCCATCGCCACACTCAACGTTAGAACATTTTCACAACCTCAGCACGAAACCCTGTACCCATTGGAGTCACTCCCGACTCTACCTCAACCCCCCAACCCCCGGAAAACGCTGTTGTGTTTGCTGTCCCCGCACAGCTGCCCATTCGGGACATTTCACACAAGTGTGGTCATGAAACGGGGTCTCCCGTGACCAGCTTCTTCCATTCGCTTACTGCTTTCGGGGTTCATCCATGCGACAGAGGGAAGCAGTCGCTCATGTCCTTGTATTGCCGAGTAATGTCCCGTCGTAGGGAAGCGCACGACCTTTCCCCGTCTGTTGGTGGAGGTTGCGTTGTCCCCCTTCTCTGCAACTATCGTCATGCTGCTGTCCACACTGGTGCCCACGTTTCTGTGTGGACATTTTTGTGTTTTCAACCTTGGGTGTAGAGCTAGGAGTGGACTTGCTGGCTTCTACGCCGATGGTCACGTGTTGAGGAACTTCTAGGATGTTCTCCAGAACGACCTCGCTATTGTGCGTTTCCGCCAGCCCCGTGCTGCTGTCCGATGTCGCCACATCCTCACGGATGGTTTTTATTGCTGTGGGGTTGCTTGTCACTGTGTGAACGGGTCCCTCGTTCCTGGGTTGACTTGCGTTTCCTGGGTGGCGAAGGATTCGGGAGTTGTCCGTGGGCTTCTGGGCCACTCGGTGGCCTCTTGGCTGCCGTGTCGAGTCTCATATTTTGCCCACGTTTTAAAGAATGTCTCGTTCTGTCACCGAGTTGTAAGAGACCTTTACACATCCTAGGGATAAGTCTGCTATCGAATCGTAGGATTCACAAAAGCGTTTCCCAATCCTGTGGGTGTCCGTTAGCTTTTGGATGATGTTTGAGACACAGAGTCGTCCATTGGGATGGCGATGATCGGTTAATTTTGTGTGGAGTATACTTTTGATGTCACATCTCTGAAAACGTGACTGAACCCCAGGCTCCAAGGACTTACTCCTATATTTTCCTCGTGGCTTTGTTTCTGACACTCCCACCTACAACTCATTACGAATTGGCTTCCGCGTGATGTGCAGAAGCGGTTCATCTCGTTCCTTTGATGGGGCACCCAGTTGTCTAAGCGCCATCTGCTGAGAAGACCGTTCGTTTGTGCTCCATTGAATGGTTTCCACTCCCTTGTCAGAAATCCATGGATTCTCACTGTGAGGTTCTGTATCTGGTCCCTGAATTCTATTTATTAATCAATGCATCTAGTCTCACGGCAGCACAACGTACTCGTGTTTGCTGTAGCTTTGTAGACAGTATCGACAGAGGGAGGTACGCCTTGTCGTTTCTTTTTCTTGCTTTTCAGTGTTGTTTCGGTTACTCGAGGCCCTTTGTATAGCCCGATGAATTGTGCCTATTTCTGCCAATACACCAGGTTTTCTTGATGTTTCCCCTGCTCGGCGTGCTCAGGGCGAGTCCCAGCCTCGTTGTTTATCACAGAGTGGCCACGCAGGGAGGCTCAGAGGCTGAGTTCCGGGGCCTGTCGTGTGTGACTCCGCTTTTGTTGTCTGTGGGCACCGCTGACTCGTACCTTCTGTCTGAGGCTCACTCCTTGCAGACGGGCAGGGCCGTGAGCGCATCATGCATCATGCTGCCCGCTGACCTGTTTCCTCCCGATGCTTCTCCGGGTGCTGCCGCCTCCGTCTCCTTCGGCTCCCCAAGAACTCCAGTCGCTTCCGTGTCCTCCCAGACCTGGGTCTTGATGCCAAAGTGCCCACAGCGCGTGACAGTGGCCTTAGTCAGGACAGTGCCGTGAGACGTGTAAGTAAGAGGAGCAAACAGAGGACGCTGCTCGGCTGGGAATGGGAAGTGCAGGGTCCATTCCGCGTCTAAGACCACATGTCTCAAATCTAGGGCCGTGACAGGCACGTCCCAGTCGGACAAGTACGGGGATCACTTGGTCACCGTGAAAATTAGAGCCAGCGGCCGTCCCTTTACTGTGGCTCCGTGCCGCACGCACCTGGCATGCAGCTTCATTCTCCCATGAGCCCTGGGAGCCAAGACGGTCACCGTGGCGCTTACAGAGCTCACGCGAATCTCCTGGAAACGAGAAAGGGCCCCACGCGGGGTCAGCAGTGGGTGGTGGGGTCACATCCCCCCTGTGCCTTTGCTGAGGGTCTCAGCACCCCAGTCGTTATCCAGTGGGACAGCCTCTGACCGCGGTACTCGGGGCCAGGGTCGTTCTGTGGGCTTGGTGAACGCTTCCCTGACCTTCCCAACAGAGCCGTGTCCTCCTGCCGGGAGGGCTGCCCCCACGTGGGGGCCCAGTGGGGCATCTCCTGTTTGCTGGGCACCGTCCCGGGGGCGTTTTGCATGTGTTACGGGGGCGGCGATGTCTAAGCAAAACAGCTGAGCAAGGATGAAGTCATTTACGGGGATGCGCAACGTAGGAGGAGAAGCTCGAGACACGTGTTTTTTAAAAATGGACAAACTTCGCTGCTGCAAACTCGCTGCCACCATCATCTCTCCCTCAGTCTGTCTCAGTGTCTCTGTGTCTCTGTCCCTCCCTTTCTCTCCCTCTTACCCCAGGCCTCTCGTTTCGATTATCTCCGTGATTCATGCGAATTGCTCCAAGACGTCTTCTGGCTATAAAGGGTGTCCCCAAAATTCACGCAAGATTTGAATTTTGCGTCATTTGTGCGGTAAAGTGTTGCCAAAGAAAAAAAAAAGACAGCGTGACAGCTGACAGTTCAGGGTTATTAAAAACAGGGCACTACACGAAAGAACAACACGTTTTCATGGTTGAGCAATGAACATTTACAATTTTTAATGATAAACCTGCGTTTTCCATCAAAATTACTTCTTGCATGAATTTTGGGACACGCTTTAGTCGTGCGTATCGGTCACTTCGGTTATGAGAACGGGGACACTCCGATGAGGCGGTCATTGTCTGACTCCTGTCACCTACAGACGGAGCCCAGCTTACATGGCTGACGATGGCTTTAGTGGCTCGGGTATCAATTACTGTAAAGAGACATCGTGAATATCTCACCATGGAGGTGCCCCCGGTGCCCTTATCTCATGACACATGAGCAGCGTTCTGAGAAAAGGCGGCTTAAAAGCGCTGATACGCACTCATACGAGTCCTCCCCCAACTCCTGCTGCCTAAACGTTCCTGCGTTTTCTTCCAATAATTATAACCCCACCTGGAAGCGGCCTATTTTCTCAGACGCTTTCGTAATTCTGAGGAAATGGAAATAAAACCATATTGTGAAAGAACACCATATTTTCCGGCGCATAAGACGACCGGGCATATAAGACGACCCCCTAATTTTACAGTTAAAACATAGGGTTAGGCCTATATTCGCTGTATAAGACGACCCCCCACTTCCGAGGCTGTAGTCTTATACAGCGAATATAGGCCTCAACCTATGTTTTAACTGTAAAATTAGGGGGTCGTCTTATACGCCGGAAAATACGGTACATTTTTATCTGAGGATCCATAATAGAAACTACTTGCAGGGTCTGGATGGACTTCACTCGCTTGTGGCATTCTTTTCTTTCTTCTTCTCTTTTCTCTCTCCCTCTCTCCTTCCCTCCCTTCCGTCTTCCTTCCTCCTTTCCTTTGTAAATCCCTTATAAAGTATGCCACCTCTTTAGAAAGAGGTGTGCAATGTCCGCACTGGCCCTATAGCCAAGAACTGTAAATTAGAGTCAATGTACACAGATAATAAATAAGTCAACTTGCAGCTTAGGATCCGGAGGAGAAAAAAGAAAAAGGAAACCAGCCATTTATCTGTGAGTTCTGAATTATACAGATGGGCTACATCGTCTTGTGTGTGTTTACTGAGTAAATAGGAAAATTGGAGGCCTATCAGAAAGAAGACGGAGCAGTGACCCTCTCCCTAGTGCTAATGTTTGGTCCACACACCCTTCTGTCCTTCACAGATGACAATCCTTAAAGCTTTTAGACAGGGCTGGCAGTTCGTCATTGCTGAGAAAACATCCAAAGGCGAGAGGAAGACGGAGTGCGCTTTACGGATGTCAGCGTCCACATGGAGCATCTCTCACCCGGAGAGGACAAGCGAGGAGCCGGTAGATGGGGACGTGGGATCCGATCGTCACCGTAGGCGGACGAAGCGTTCTACCCATCACGACACCGGTCGGCTGAACGACGCCAGTACTTCACGAAACGCGAGTGGGGAGAGATCGGGGCTCTCGGAGCGCCGTGGGCAGGAACACAGCGTCCTGAGCAGGAGGATGCGAACGTCCGCCCTCGAGAAACGGCGTCTCCCTGCGGGAGTCACGGGAGTCGCCCCGCAGTGGAAACGTCTTCGGTCCGGACCGGGAAGCGCCGAGTCTCCGACAGCGGGGAAGCGTCTCGGGCGCAGTGGGACACCTGTGAGTTCAGTCACACTTTTACTGAAAAGCCCCCGAAGTTGGGGAACAAAGTGTACTCCCTTTCTGTAAGCTGTATTTGGAAAAGTCACATGACACGGGAGTTTCTGGGTCTTTCAACCTAGTGAGGGTGACAGCCTTTTTTTTCTTTTTTTTTAAATATATTTTTATTTATTTTTGACAGAGAGAGATAGAGAGAGAGAGATATAGAGACAGAGAGAGAACTGAACTGGGGGAGCTCCCAGTTCAGCATAGGGTTCCGCACGGGCCGGGGCCGGGATTCGATCCTCGGTCCCCGGCGCTGCAAAGTGAGCACCTAACCCACTGAGCCATCCCGGCTTCCCCATGACAGCCTTTTAAAGACGACGGCCCTGCGCTCATTCTGCGGGGACGCAGCGGCAGCGCCGGGCGGTGGGGACGCGATGGACGGACAGGCGGAGTGCGGAGCGCACGGCCCGGGCCTGGACCACTCAGCCGGGCGGGCGGGGTGTGAGCCTGTTGGGAAGCCTCGTGCAGAGGCCATAAACTGGACTTTCCAGAACCGCCCAGAGCGCGTTCTGGCACCGTTTCATTGCTCTGTCGGGTCATCACAGACGTTTGCTCCTCGTCTGCTTTCCCGCAGGCTCGTGGGTCCTCGCGCGGTTCATTAGGCTGGTTCTGCGTCTCCACCCGTGGCCTTAGCGATGCTGCGTGTCTCAGACGCGTGGCCGTCGTCTCTTCTTCTTTCTCAGCGCTTGCAGGTCACGCGTAACGTCCAGAAAGACGCCTGCATCTTAGTCTGGAGACCGGATTCTGACTCTGAACGGCGGGCGCCGTCTCTCAGACCAGAGGGCACGGGAATTGAAAACCTTCCCGCCTTCTCAGGAGGCCTGAGTCCTGGAAATGAGCTCCGGAGAGTGCGAGTGTTACGTGAGCGGTTCTGCTGACGGCGCCGCCACCTGTAGTCTTATTCCGTCCTCTTATCTGCCAGCTGAGGGCTTGGATGAGAACCTCTCGGGGAAATGCTCAGATCTTACATGTGAGGATTTTGTTTACCGTCTCTCACTGAGAGAAGCCTTCCATCCCCGCGGTCCAGATCTAATGCCACCAGGTTCGTGGCTCCTTTCCAGTCATTCAGGATGTGGGCTGCGTCTGGTCTTGTCGCTGGGCGTCTATGGTAGGGTGACCAGACGTCCCGCTTTTGGCGGGACAGTCCCGATGTTTAACAATGTGTCCCGCGTCCCGCGGCGTTTTAAAAAAGTCCCGATGTTTGGAAAGAATGCACGACAAGCTAGGGAACGGCGGGAGATAGACCCCATTTTTAATCAAGAACCCCCTCCCCCCGGTCAATGGTGTCCCGCTTTACCAATGTTAACCTCTGGTCACCTTACATCCCAACAGGGTCTCACACACCCCAGGGATATGCCAGCTCCCCAGTTGATGGGCCCTGGCTCCCTGCAGGAAGCAGGCAAGCCCTGAAGTTTAAAAAGCTTTTTCTTTTTTTTATTGTTAAATTTATTGGGGTGACATCGATTGATATCACTTGCATAGTTTCCAGGCGTGCAATTCTACATGACATTGTCTATACGTCGCATTATGTGCTCACCACCCAGAATCAGCTCACTTTCCATCAGCGTGTGTTTGATGCCCCCTCTGTACTCCCCACACCCAGCTCTCCCACCAAAGAGGAGAAGTGGGGGCCCAGAGCTGTCCCCATAGTCCTACGTCATCAGTTTTCACACAGGTAAGCGGGGGGCTGTGCAGGGCGGGAACTGGGCTGGGGGCCTCCCACATGGGAAGCACATCCCCCCGAGCCAGGGGCTGATCCAGGGGGTGAGAACCAAACAGGGGGCCTCCCACATGCGAAACTCACCCCAGTGAGAACTGAACTGGGGGCACTCCCCAGCTCAGCATGTGGGTCCACACGGGCCGGGGCCGGGATTCGATCCTCGGTCCCCGGGGCTGCAAAGTGAGCGCCTAACCCACGGAGCCATCCCGGCTTCCCCTGATTTGTTAGAAGTTATATTCAGCAGCACATACACTAAGGTCATATTTATCGCTCACGTGACTTCTGGAGTAGGCTACGTACTTCGTAAAGGAAATTGCATCTTTTCAACAGTCATGTGTTTGGGGGATCCCTTCAGAACAAGAGATGGCCATGAGCAGCTGTGTTGGGGGGCAGGAGAGGCTAGAAGTCAGTGACAGGAGGGGGTCACAGGACACCCCCGGCCTCAGGTCCGGGACTAAGCCACGATTGTAACAACACCATTTCTGGAGGTGGGCGGGGGGAAGACCCTCTTTGTTCAAATGTACAACTCACAATAGACTGTTTAAGAAAAGTGTCACAAGTTATTGATCCCACAAAAGTTCCCAATTACTGCGGACAAGGGAAGACCTAGCACGGAGGAGATAAGGAAGGTTCCGGGCCCCACGGGGTAGGCGGTGAGACAAGACTCACGCAAACAGCCCAGGGACACAGCGTGTGACCTCAACTGTAAGACTTGGGAGTCGCCATAGACTATGGTGACCGGATTTTAACATGGGTAACACGGGACACCATTGACCGGGGGGGAGGGGGTTCTTGATGAAAAATTGGGTCTATCTCCCGCCGTTCCCTAGCTTGTCGTGCTTTCTTTCCAAACATCGGGACTTTTAACACGTTGTGTACGGCGGGGTTTAAATCCCTCATACCGCTCTGTTCCGGCAGGTATAAATGAGACCACATTGAAATGAACTCTTCTCTTTAAAATGCTATTGCTTCCATATTATTTATAACTTTTCAATGAAATTTTTTGTACTTACGTAAATTTATCCATTGATAATATTTGCTCATTATATATCAACCAAACCTCATTAATTAATTAAATCTTGCAAAAAATAAAAGCTCAAGTGTAAAAACGAGAAGTCTCGTTACCCGTCCTTAACGCATGGCTCAGAAAAAACGAAGATTCTCGTGATCCGTCTGCAATGTGTTAAAACGCCGCGGGACGCGGGACCAATTGTTAAAAATCGGGACTGTCCCGCCCAAAGTGGGACGTCTGGTCACCTTATCAACGTCACTGGGGAGGGGCCCTGACGTTTCCCGCGACCCCCGCCCCTGGACGCTCAGACACGTTCCTCCCTGCGGTCTCGTGTCCGGCCCGCTGGGGAGCGTGGGGCGTCCCTCTTCTCCCCGCACGCCCGGCCCCGCCGCAGACCAGCCCTGCGCTGCCGGCGGCAGTGACCAGAAGTCAGCGACGGAGGAAGCTTTGCTGCCACAGCAGACGACTTGGAAGCCACCTGCACGCTATTCTCGCGGATTCTCAGGACGCCCTGTGCAGTGTGGCGTCTACAAGACACACCGCTGTGTCCCCAAACAGGAAGTCCTTCCCAGCCGGGGGGCAAACAGTGTGAGTGGCCTCAGGGCAGACTCTGGGGACGCCCGCTGGGTCCGGCGGGCTCGCGAGGGGCCTCATCCCAGCGGGCCCCTCGGACTCCTTGGAACCCACTCGTGTTGTGCGAGGCCCCAGACGAACACGGAGCTGCTGGAGCATAAAACCGACTCTACGGAAGCAGAGACGTGGGCGTTCTTAAGTGACTCACTGGAGAGTAGAAAGTTTGGACGAGTGTTTGATACAGTAAGAAGTGGTCTCAGGGACCTATTATGCTCAAGAGCACAGTGGTTCAGCTTTTCAGAAGCTCGGCCTCACAGAGACTCCCAGCGGGCTGCAGCGTGTGGAACACGTTGGATTTAATGAGACCCGTGTGACGAAAAGGGCCCTGCGGGTGGTGGCAAGCGGGACGTGTGGCTGTAGAGGGAATGAGTGACAAGCCGTTCTCAGGTGCCGGGCACGGTCGTCGTAACCAGGGTTCTGCCTGTAGACGCCGGTACCTTTTTCTTCCAGCGCCGTTGCCCGACCTTAAAATAGTCTCTCATCCAGGCGCCTGCGTCCTGTGTCGAGCTCTCAGAAGCGACGTACTGAACAGGCACTTCTGTGTCAGTGTGTAGCTGCCCCGTGGACACCGAGTGCTGAATGTGGACTCAGAAGTTTCATCGTAACACCCGAGCATCGGCTCAAGAGGAGGGAAATAACCGTGCAGGTCCGACGGCTGTTTGACAAGCTCATCAATCCGTGACTCCTAAGCCAGCAGCGTGAGCCCCGAACTGTGTAAGGCACAGATATGTCTCCTTCCCGGCCGCCAGCTCTCAGGCAGCGTGAGGCCCTCTTTCCATCTGACCTTGGCTGGACCACTTGGTGAGTGATCTTGACCCGGGTCTGCACCCTCAGTGAGTCAGACTGTGTGCACTTGGGTAGAATGCAGTCATTTCCTCAGGACCGGAGCGTCGCGGTCAGGCTCACGCTATCCCCAGGGGCCCAAGTGCACACTCCCGTGCGGCCCGTGTCGGGACACGAACTCGGCAGCACCTGCGCGTAGAGAACCCGGCTCCCTGTCCCAGCCGACAGGGCAACGCGGTAGCCACGCTGCGGATCCGATCCACGGGAACCGTATTTGCGATGCCACCCGTCGGTTCTGCAGCCTGCTCGCTCTTTCGGGGTCACTGTCTGATGTCGCTCCTCCAAAACCCCCGGGAGGCAGGCGTTGGGACTGTCCTCGGTCTCGCTGCGGAGCTTGCCCGTGAGCGTGCGCCGTGGTCACGCTGCGTTATCCGTGCGCTTTGCTCGTGCAGCTTTCTTGCCGTTCATCTACACGTCATCCACAGTTCAAGGCCACACCAGCGTGACCTGCCCCACGAAGCTCTGCCTGATTTAAAGGTAGAGAACGTGTCCTCCCTCACCCTCCCCTCAGGCTTATCTGTATTTATTCCACTTACAGGAGCTCACACTCGAGCTATGCAAGTCATGTTACGATGATGTGCTTACCTTTCGTAGTCCATGGCTGGACACTTTCCGGACAGCCCCGGTATATCTGCTATAATCGCGTGTATATCTCAACATTGCTTGTAGAGAAGACACCTAAGTGCCGCGTGCTGAGCACAAGAAGGCGGGGGTCTGTCTTCACATGTGAGCCGTGTACCCATCGGTTACAAGTAATGATGTCCTTGTCATTACAGGTGTTTGTTTGATGTCACACAGACCACATAGGGTAGAGATGGAATTGGGTTATCATTCGAGCAAACCTGGGTCCTGTTTTGAATTATCTTTAGCTGATCGCCACGAGACTCCAGCATAGGATGCAGTAATGAGCTGGGAAGGCGGTTGCTTTCCTTCCGTGAGAACCACGTGGCTGTTCCACTATCTCTGTGACATCTAAACTGAACGCCTTGTCTTTTTTTTTAAGTTTTATTTATTTATTTTATTAAACTTTGAAAGAGAGAGAGAGAGATACAGAGACAGACAGAGAGAGAACCAAACTGGGGGCACTCCCCAGTTCAGCATATGGGTCTGCACGGGCCGGGGCCGGGATTCGATTCTCTGTCCCCAGGGGTACAAAGCTAGTACTTAACCAGCTGAGCCACCCTGGCTTCCCCGACAGCTGAACTTTTATTTATTTATTTATTTATTTTTGACAGAGAGAGAGAGATATATATACAGAGACAGAGAGAGAACTGAACTGGGGGCACTCCCCAGTTCAGCATATGGGTCTGCACGGGCCGGGGCCGGGATTCGATCCTCGGTCCCCGGTGCTGCAAAGTGAGCGCTTAACCCACTGAGCCCTCCCGGCCTCCCCCGCCTTGTCTTTGAATATGAAATTCTGTCCATTTAACCTCATGTGATTGCGATTTCTGTTGTGATATCCTGAGCGCCTCCATCCTTGTGCCAATGTATGTCGCACATACAGAAATACCTAGACAAGAGAAGAGAAGCCTTGATTTCTTTGTACAGTCCATGCGGTGAAATGATGAGCAGTTATTGTTGCGGTTTTCTTAGATGTTTTGCAACCTTCATTATAAAATGAAATTTACCATTTGGGATGAAGGCTAACCACGTGTATGCATATTGATAGCAGACATTTGCTCCATTAAATTAACTTATTTTCCAGTAAATTCAAAACTTATGCAAAGATAAAAAGATCTGTGCTGGTGGCTGGGTGCTAGCCATTCTTTATGGTCCATTACCAGTTACAAGGACGTAGTGAACACCTATGATAAGCCAGTAACGTGTCCGACAAAGCTCATCTCCATAGGAATTCCAAAATTTAGATCAAGAAAGGTCATCCCTTCCTACAGTCCATTTTATATAAAATAAGTGAAGGCAAATGCCACCTAAGAGTCTTTTCAAATAATCGTGTACTCTCAATGAGAATAGGCATGGTTTTAAGGGGATAGAAAGGTTTGCACAATGATAGTGTTTCAGATACGTCCATGGAACTGCAAATACGTCACTATGACAGACAGCTACCATTTACGTTTCTGCATTTATTAAATAGTAACCGTCTTGTTGTTTTGTAGTCTCAGCACAAATCACTGAAAGAGAAGCAGCTTACATTTCTCAGTTTCAAAAATTAAATTTAACGTCTTTGGGCTATGTAGACACAAAATATTCACTTACTCCTATTTCAGTAGCAGAAAAATACTCCTATTTCGGTATCAGAAAAATACCGAACAGCTTTTCAGTGGCATCGAATAAGGGAAAATCAACCAAGTTACAAAAATACTCCCGGGCTCACAGAAATTCAGAGAGCTGCTTTCTGATTTTGTAGTTATTTGGGGCAAGATCTGAAAATGAAACAAAATAAAACATAGGCACATCAGTTTGAGCTCGCCTTCTAGGTAAACATGCACGTAATTATGTCCTATGTGTGTCACGTATGTAACATGTACATAGATTTATCGCAATAGGCTACGTGTGTACATGTGCAGGAGGCACTGTAGATACATGACATTGTCCACCGGGTTCTAGACAGTGTGGGAGTGGGCTCGATTTTGAGGCACTTCTACCTTTTATTCTATACATGCTAGTTTTTCTGAATCTTAAGATTTTGTGGTACTGTTATTTAAAATAAAGAAGCAAGAAGACATTTTAAAGGAAGTACATTTAGAAAGGGTCCTAACTCTGACTGTGACATCACGCACTACAATGAAGACGGCTCAGGGGATTGGCTTCTTGTGTTTATTCAAAGCTGTGATTCACATGGTGTTGCTCAGGGTTGACAGCAGGTAAAAGAGTGTGAGAAGATAAAGAATTCCGTCCCGAGACCCGATAACTCAAACTCTGGTCAGTTTATAAATGAAATGGGTGTCTAGAGCCTCCTAGAACAAAGGTCCCTGGAAATGACTGCGTACAAACTCATTTCATCTTTTATATTTTTGTTGAAAATTTATTTTGCATCGAGCTGGTACATACAATGGTAGACGGTGTCAGAAGACGGAACATAAGATTCACAAAGAAATATTCTTACACTGTAGCAAAGTACTCGGCCGTGACTCAGACCTCTTTCCTTGATTTTTTTTGTTTCCCTTTTGCGAATCCTTCAGTCTTTAGTATGTGATTGAACATTACTGTTGGCCAGTGACATACTCGAATGTAGTCGGTAAAATAGGTCGCAGCGCAATATCTGAATAAGACGTCCTGTTGCTTTACTAAAGTGCACGTTTTCATTGGTTGGTATTTTAATAACACTTGTAAATAGTTTATTCAAGAGAAACAGGAGACTTGTCTGAGAGGCAGAATCCAATGCCTAGGTAAGAAAGAACGCTAACGGTGTCATCATGAGCATTATATATAAACTGCTTACATACGTGGGGGCTGACCGAGATAGTTTTTATGTTCCAGTCAAGACTTAGACCAAACTTGTTCGGCCCGTGGCCCCGTGTGCGGCCCAGGATGGCTTTGAATGAAGCCCAACACAAATTCGTAAACTTTCGTAAAACACGATGAGGCATTGTCCAATTTTTTTTCCTTTTTTTTAGTTCATCAGCTATCCTTCGTGTTAGTGTATTGTATGTGTGGCCCAAGACAATTCTTCTTCCAAGGTGGTCCAGAGAAGCCCAAGGTTCAGGCCCCTCTGATTGAGACCGTTGACTTGGAAGTTTCTCATAATGCTATGCGGCATTCTACTTCTTACAAAGTACCTCGTGTATAATTAATGCCAAGATATTAGTTATCATTGATTTCATTTTAAGAAAATAATATGAAAGATCGCTTTTGTTCTTAATAAATAGTCATGTGGTCAGAAAAGATTTGTTTCAAATATATTGCATACGTTAGAATTTAAATTTGATACCTATATTTCAAATAGTATTTTCCAATGTTTAGTGTCTAAAGCCATGCAGACACATGATAAACATGCCCACAAGCAGAAGCAAATGGATAAGTGGAATTGGGTCCCCCGTTCATGCCGTGGGCCTCCTTCTCTTCAAAGACGTGACTATGATGTTCGGTCTGCATGTTCCAGAATGACGGACGCGCAAGGGGCCGGCACGGCTGCGTGTGTCCATACGTGTACACAGCACACACAGCTAAACGGCGCTGCTGGAAGAACGGGCGCCTTCCCCACACCCTCCTGCACACGGCGCTTTGGCCTGTTACTGCGATTCTAAACATCTTACGTGTGCATTGAGGCCTTTAATTCTTATGACCATGAAAATGTGGGGCGACGTCCAGCGGGGCTGAAGTGTCTGGACGGGCATACGAGTTGATTTACGGACACTTGCAAGCACCTGACACGGCTCACTATTATGTTTGCTAATCATTTTGCAGTTGTTTGTTTTCTTCTATGATCTTAATTATGCCGTCTTGTCATCTTTAGAAGCTGACATTCTCTGAGTCCCTTTCGCTTCTGTAGCTTGGATTTACATCTCTTCCCCAAGCCAGTATTTATGGCTCTAGGCTTGTCCGTCAGAACGTAGAGCTGATTTGTACTCTCCCTTTGCTGTACAGTAAGGAGCTGAGCATTAAGTCTGAAGCCTGCCTTTTGTGGGCGTATGTGGGAATACAGAGACATCAACTGCAGAGACCCTGGAGAAGTGTGGAAAGGGATCTTGATGGGGAATCGCCCTGAGCTGAGTCCGCCCTCCTGCCATACAGGCTTTGTGGCTTGAGGCAGACTCCTAACCTCTCTGAGCTTTAGTTTGCTCACCCAATCAGGGCTGAAAATTCTGACTGACCTCCCAGGGTCATTGGGAATAGCACAGCCTGATCTACTTCCTTCCCGTCACATGGTGGGCACCCAGTCATACCTTCCTGGATGAATCAGTACAGTGTCACAATCGATACTATGAGAGCACTTTGAACGTCAGAACTTATCCGGTGACGTTGAAGCTATGACTCAGGATGCAATTTCTGTCTCTCTTCGGCTCTAGCTCACCTTACCTGTGCTGCCTGTTCTTTACCTTGAGATAGCTAGCTAGACAATAGGTAGGCCGGTGAGAGAGAGGGAGTGGGGGATGGAAAGCAAATAAATATTTCTTTATAATGAAAAATATAGAGAAGAAAGACATCTTAAACATTGACATCAAGAGTTTCCAATCTTGTGGCTTCCCTGGGCTACGTTGGAAGAAGAATTGTCGTGGGCCACACATACCATACGCTCACCCTAACGATAGCTGATGAGATTTTTAAAAATCGCAAAAATTCTCACGATTTTTTTTAACGTTAAGTGTATCGGGGTGACCTTGGTTGGTAACCATCACGTAGGTTCCAGGTGAACATCGTCTGTATGTTGCATTGCGTTCACCACCCAGAGTCAGTTCTCCTTCCATCCCCGCAGATTTGATGTCCCCTCCGCCCTCACCCTCAGAGAACCACGAAGCTAATGACTGTGTCCATGCGGTTTTGTTTCGTTGTTACCTTCAGTTTTATTTTACAAACGTAAGAACGAAAGGCCTCGATGTACAAATAAGATGTTTAAAGTCGCGGTAGCAGATCAAGGCTCACGTGGCAGCATCAGGGCCTGCAGTGGCCGAGAAGACTGAGCAGAGCGGCAGCTGTCATCCAGGACTGGGAGCCTCCAGTTCCTGGGGTCCACTGAGCATCCGGACTGCACAGTCGTGCACTCTGGAAGCTTCCAAGCCTACGCTGTTTCTGACGGATCCTTAGACTCCATTAGAACAAGCGTGTGCCGTGTCAGTGCGCTTAAGGGAACAGCACAGCTCCGGAGAACGTATTCTGTCATGTCAAGAACTCGACATCCAGGACGACGCAAGCCTTTTTGATCCTTAAAACGCCTTGTGAGTGAGGCCAGCTTATCGGAATGGTTCCATGTGTAGCCAAATATTTGCAGGTGCTTGTAGGTAATCTCCACTGAGTGCTAGGGCCCCCAGGGGAGGTGGCACAATGGCTCAGTCTCTGAGCTCGAGTAAACGTGGACTCGTGGGTGTAGGAGACAGGAGAGCGATCGAGCCCCAGGCCACTTTGCGGGCTCCCCACACGCTGCTCTGCAGAGAGGTGGAAAACCACGTGCTGAATCCAGCCGGAGCCTGGGCCCCTAAACCCAGGAGCATTCGGGCAAACGATGGGGCCCGGGGAACTTGGGGGGCTCCTTTCTGAACATCAGGCCGTGTGGCCGTTTGGGGGGGCCTTCCTTGAATCCCTATCTGAATGTCTATGACACGTGCGTTTTATAATATGACATGTGCGTTTTACCAGTTCACGGTATGGAAGTGAACGTGCGTGATTCTCCTTGTCCCCGAAGGCAGCGTCGGGTGGTGGGAAGCCAGTTGAGGGGCTGCGACCTTGGCTGTGACCTTGGCTGTGGCCTCGATCATAACCAAGAGGCTCCTGACGAATCCCTGTCCCCGTTTTAAGAGGCAGATGCGATCCTTTCGCTGGCTTTCTGTGAGCACGGAGGAGGAGTTACGTGGAGACTTGGAGAATTCGTTCGGGCAGGTTGGCGCTCAGCCTAGCGGCTGGGTCCCCAGGGAAGCCATGTGAGTCCCCTGGGTCTGGGAGGATGTTGATTCTTCACCCCATAGACGTGCATTTTGTGTGTGTACATGTATGTGTGTCTGGACAAGCATAGATTCACACACACACACACAATGAAGCCAACATCAGGAGAAATCGAATAGAGATTTTTTATTATCAAGTGAAAGGGCTACTGGAAATCTCCAGACATTTTTTAAATAAAACCAAAGATATTCATCCCGTAGAAGAGTCACGACCCATGTAGAGGGCAGGTACCCACCCGACTCCCGTGCACGTCTTCTGATAAGAACGTTGAATGTGTACTCTGTCATCCCACCGCATCCCCTGCAGGGGTTCCTGTCGGTTTTAAGGGCTCCGTGCGGGAGGATTAGTCTCAGTGTTCAGAGATGAGAACACGGTGCTCAGATTTCGAGAGTGTGTCTGTGCAGCGTGAAGCCATGCGCTCCTGTGCTCATTACAACCAACTGCATCGAGGAGGTTTTCTAGTTTGTTGTAGGAAAGTAGACAGGTACGTATATATTTACATGTCTCCATCCGCAGACGTGTAGATAGAAGGCCATGCTGCCGCTGGCATAGGGACTTGTATCCCTGAAACCATGTCAGAATGGTCCCAGTGAGCCCCGAGGTGCCCGTCTGTGTCACTGCTCACAGGCGGAGAGCTGGCTCCCTGGCATTACCTGTCACCCTAGTACCCACCGGGATGGGACGCCTGTGGCTGACTGTCCTACACAAGAGGCTCTGTGTTTCTTCGGGAAAAGAGAAGGTGAGTGAGGGGTACAGGCACACGCACAAGCGGTTCTGAGGCGTCCGTCACGGCAGAATGTTCCGGAACGACGTGCTGCTCCATGTCCTCCATTGCTAACAAAGAATCGTTAGCAACTCAGTGTTGGGCTGGGATGAAGGAATAAGCCAACGGCTACATCCCTTTCTTCTTTGGAAATCAAACGAGACCCAAGTAGGTGCGATAAGAGTTCTGGGAAGAGCAAGACAGGCAGTGGAGACACCACGTTCACACTCGACACTGTGCTGTGACAACAAGACGTTCAGCTTTAAGGCCTGAATAGCAACGAAGACAGTAGCTTTTTCAAGCACCTGCACTGCTGGGCCCATCCTGTGACGTACTGAAGAGGCCAGAAAAAATGAAAATTATGAGTGTGTAGAAAATATCAGGTGTTTAACTTGGTTCAAGAGAGGTTAAATGAAGCAGCGAGCCCAACGTTTAACATTCCACCCACTTTTTGTGAACAGAATTATACAGCAGCTTGGACGTGTGTGTGCACGTGTGTACATGTGAAGTTAGTCTAGGCGTCGTGATAGAAATCTATCCCGAAAATCGAGATTGTAAGTAGCTTTGTATCTTTTCCATTGATCATGAGAAATACGTGATATGTCAATGGAAAAGACCAAGCAAATGAAATAGGTACTATTTTTCAAAGGCCAAGAGTAAGATGTGAAAAAAATATAAAACTTACCAGTAAAAGTGGAATTTAGAGCAGTTCCTACGTTGAGTCTCTTTCCAAAGACGGCAGAAATTGTCGGGTAAAGTCTAAGTGGGGACATCAGTCTCTTAAGGGTGTGTGTGGGGGGGTGCGTGTGCACATGTGCACGTGTGTGCGTGTGTGTGCACATGCATCTCGGTCCTTTTAGAATTGCACCCGCTTGCACCCTCTTCTCCACATGGCATCGAGGTCCAAGGGTCTCTCGTGACCCCAAAGCACAAGGAACTGAGGAGGCATTTGTCACAGGACCAGCCGCTGCCTCCTCCTGACACAATCTGAGCCATCGCCCGCCACACTGGTCATCTGTCCCAGGCAGCCAGACCTGCCCACACAGTCCAGGTTGTCCCCGTTCATCACGGGACCTCATGAATTCAGGGCCAGGAAGGGCATGGCTTTGGGGTCTTGGGCTTCGGGGTCTTTGCCCTCTGATGTGTAGCCAGAGAGCCAGTGGTGCTGGGCCCTTCCACACTGCGCTTCCTTGCCTGTCCCCCGTCCCCACCCTCCAGGGGCAGCCCTTCCAGGACTTCTGCAGCCTGCGAGTCAGTCTCCCTGGGTCACTTCTCTGCAGGGCACAGGGCCCCCGATGCTGTGTCACTGTGCGAATAGTCCTCGTCCCTGACCAGGAAACGTTATCAAGCCTGCCAGGAAGGGGAGGCCGGCCTGTGTTCGTTCGAAGGCACCCACATGGCATGAGCCTTTTGTCCCGACCTTGAAAATTGGCCAATACTGCTGTTGGTGCTCTGAGCTTCAAGAGTCGGTTTTGAAACTCAAAAGCCCGGGACTTGATTTTGCTCATTGCGTTCAGTGGTCAACCCTCTGTGCAAAGAGGGAGTTCTGCAGTTGGGCGGAGGAGGGGAGGAGTGAGGTGAGGAGGGAGGAATTCCACCATGAACTCAGAACTTGATCCCACCGGACAGGTCACCTTGAAGTGACTACGTGGCCGTAGCCCCTGCTTGGAAGGCAGACGGCCCGGAACCCGGCGTCTGGGCCGTTGGCCACATCACGGACTCTGTCTAGTCATCAGTTATCTTCTCCATAAAAGAACCGGCGGCGATCCTGACACCGAACAGGACCTAACGGCCCTTTCTATGTATTTTCCGGCGTATAAGACAACCGGGCGTATAAGACGACCCCCCACTTCCGAGGCTGTAGTCTTATACAGCAAATATAGGCCTCAACCTATGTTTTAACTGTAAAATTAGGGGGTCATCTTATATGCCTGGTCGTCTTATACACCGGAAAATACGGTACTTGAGAATTCCACTCTCGTAAAGAAGACTCCTCTGCCTATAACCAGCCTTGGAAGAATTCTAAGATACAGCATCAAATCACTTCTGGCAAATAACTGAATAGTTAATGTACAGAGACCGAATCTGCCTCGTAAGCAGAAATAGAAAACCCCCGAATTCACAGACACTACATGCTGTTTTCTGATCCTCCAAAATAGGGACATGTCTCCCCCACATTAATGTCCTTCTGCCACACCTACAAGTGACCACAGACTGCGGTTTCTATTACAGAATAGTTCCTTCGATTTGCAGGCCTTTTTCTTCTCTTATATAATCTTTGGTGATTTGGAAAAAACATTAAAAAAAAAACGTAATGTACGGCTTTTAAATTTGGGGACTTTGTCTCCTACTCCGAGTTGAAGAGATTCTTATCTAAGGTGACCAGATGTTAACATTGGTAAAGCGGGACACCATTGACCGGGGGGGAGGGGGTTCTTGATTAAAAATTGGGTCTATCTGCCGCCGTTCCCTAGCTTGTCGTGCATTCTTTCCAAACATCGGGACCTTTTTAAAACGCCGCGGGACACGGGACAAATTGTTAAAAATCGGGACTGTCCCCCCAAAGCGGGACGTCTGGTCACCTTATTCTTATCCCCAGACCTTACTTTTTCTAAAGAAGTAACAAGGAGGTTGGGAGATACTGGAGGGGGGTCAAGAAGTGCACACGTCACTGAACTAGCAAAAGGTTATCAAGAAGAGAACGTAGGTGCGTCCCAGTGACCCCGCGGATCCCCCCCCTCAGAGCCAGAGGGCAGAAGCCGGCGGCTGCGAAGACGGCTGTGGGAATCGCCCTGATCGAAGTGCTTCCAGAACCTTCCTAGCCACTCCCCTGGCTTTCCCCGTGGACTGTGCATTTCTTGAATACATAAAATATGTGAAGCAGTAATACATCGGTTAGCAGAAGTCCGGTAAATATTTTGCGTGAATTAAAAAATTGGTTCTGATGACCCAGTGCTGTGCTTGGAACTCAACATACGGCAAGATTCCGGCTCAAGTCCAGCAACTAGAGAAGGTGCATCTTAAACTAGTATTAATCATAATAGCGACAAAATGAGTCGTATTTTCATTTTGTTTTTAAACCGGTCAGCCTTATATTTTATTTTATGGCACGGAACCATTGCAATGTTAGTGGGATGATGCTTGAACGAGAATGGAGCCGTGGGTTCCTAGGAACCGGTCACTGGTTGATAAGCAGGTAGTGTCTGGTGGGCGGGGCTCAGTGGCCTGGTGGGCGGGGCTCAGTGGTCTGGTGGGCGGGGCTCGGTGGCCTGGTGGGCGGGGCTCACACAGCCCTGGGCAGTGGCTTCCTGCATCTCTTTGAGGAAATCCGTTTAATCGGTAAAACACTGCCTAATTCAATCCCTAAGGCCATTGCTAACTGGCAGGGCAGGGTTCTCATCTCTCCCCTGATGCTGAGCAAGGCTTTTTGGAGGCGATGCTGCGAGATCACCCGCGCTGGCCGGTGGTACGCAATGCGATGTTATCAAATACTGAGGAGCAAAGCGCTTGCCAACCCTGGGCTTTACAGAGATTGTCTTTCAGGCAATTACTTTCACTGGAATCAGATTTAATTAAGTGATTTTTTCCCCCCTCTAATTTACTTCAAATGTACATTTGACATTCTAACTACACCGTGGTTTTAAGGATATTTGACATTTTGAAACCAGAAACACTACCGATGATGCAGGGTGTCCAGTGAGTCATTCCGGCGTGCGCTGTGCGATGGGATTGTGACTCCTTATTAAGTTCGGTGCCGTGAGCGGCACTCAGCCCAGTCCCCTGTTTCTGCTGAGCTTTTCGCCGGATTTCTTATTTTTCCCATTCCGCACCCCCAGCTCGCATATTCAGGACCTTGCGTGGGTCTGGGCGATTTGAGCATCTTGAAGGATCGTGAAGTGCCAACGATTTCGGGTCTGTTTCCGAATGCAATTCATCCTAGTGATTTCTTGGGAAATGGAAAAAGCATAAACCCGTTCAGTTCTGCCACTCGTGCTTCTGCCGAATGAACGTGTCGGGAGAAGGTCGGACGCTGCCCCGCCTCGCCCCTGCGCGCCCTGACAATCACTCCTGTGTGACAGGCCAGCGCTGTCATTTACTGAGATCACCGGCTGTGCACGGGAAATTGCTTTCTCCGGGCAGAACACATAGTCGATGAGCATCTACAGGACAACAGGGATGCGACCAGACCAGGACGGAAAGACAGGCAGCCGACCTCTCGTCACATCCGTGTTTTTTCTGTTCCTAACGGAGAATGAAACGGGTTTCTTTACCTCTAGCGGTAACGCATCAGCATACTAACGAAGTAGCAGGTTAAGGAAGACAAGTTCTCAAACCCACTGCCTTTTTTTTTTAATGTATTGTTTTTGACAGACAGAGAGAAGGGGGAGGGCCCAGAGCAATCTCCATAGTTCAACGGGGTTTTGGTCCACACAGGTGGGCGGGGGCCGCGCAGGGCGGGAGCTGGCTGGGGGGCCTCCCGCATGGGAAGCTCACCCCAGTTCTGCATACGGGGCTGCACAGGTCAGGGCTGGGATTCGATCCTTTGTCTCTGAGGCTGCAAGGCGAGTGCTGAACCTCCTGAGCCGTCCCAGCTTCCCCCTCCCCATTGCCTTTTCTCACCATCGGCTTCTTCCTCATGCAAATATCAGCTGGGGCGGCAGGGGAAGCCCTAATGCTTTGAATGGGGTTCCATGGGGCTGTTTTCTATAGTGGCAGCTGCGGCAGGGACGTGAGGGGCCTGGTCTCAGCCTCTGGGTACAGTGCACCCCGTTTCATCTCAGCCTTCCTGCCCGCTGCGGCCCAAGTTGGCCCGACATCAAACCGCACGGGAGGCCGGCTTGGCCTGTTCAGGCACGGTCGTGGCAGAAACGATAGATGTGTGGTTTGATGTCCGTCCCATTCATCCCAGAGTGGTTCAAATATATCATCACCTTAATCCTCTCCAGCCCTAATTTTCTGAGTCACGTTGGATGAAGTCAAAGACTCACAAGTTGTCGGTGACACTGAGGTTGATAGAAATGGGGAGGGGGGGAAGCCGGGAGGGCTCAGTGGGTTAGGCGCTCACTTTGCAGCGCCGGGGACCCGGGATCGAATCCCAGCCCCGGCCCCTGCGGACCCATATGCTGAGCTGGGAGCTCCCCCAGTTCAGTTCTCTCTCTGTCTCTTTCTCTGTCAAAAAGCAATAGAAATAAATAAATAAATAAATATTTAAAAAAAAAAAAAGAAATGGGGAGGGGAGAGCTGGCTTTATCTTCTTCCTTGTGTTCACGAACTTGCTACTTCGCTATATTCTGATCAGCTACACCTGGAGACAGTGACCTGGATGGATGGCAGCAAGGTGAGTGTTAGGATGGGCACAGGCGCATGCAGTGGGCCGTGAGGCTACCTTGGAACTTCACGTGCTGCCCAGGGCAAGTGAACACTGGGCTCTGAATGTTGTGCACCAACACCAAGACAGAGAGCCGTGATTGATGGGGGATTAAAAACACACCAGTTATTCACAGGAATACAGCCTCAGGGGCCGAGGATCGAATCCCAGCCCCGGCCCGTGGGGACCCACATGCTGAACTGGGGTGAGCTTCCCATGCAGGAGGCCCCCAGCCCAGCTCCCGCCCTGCACGGCCCCCGCCCACCTGTGTGGAAGGAAACCCTGTCGAAAACTGATGATGTGCAACTATGGAGACGGCTCTGGGGCAGGAACTGGGCTGAGGGCCTCCCTCGGGGGCCCCGGCAATAATGGAGCTGGGGGCCTCCCGCATGGGAAGCTCACCCCAGTTCAGCATGTGGGTCCCCACGGGCTGGGGCTTGGATTCGATCCTCAGTCCCCGGAGCTGCAAAGTGAGCGCTTAACCTGCTGAGCCACCCGGGTTCCCCACATTTAGTTTTCTAAGGACCCATGAAATAGCTTTCCGGAGTGGCTGTGCCCACCACCCATGCCCCCGGCACTTGGTGTCATCACAGCTTTTTATCTTCGCCCTTCCGAACAGGTGTGCAGCGGGAGCTCTTTGGGGTTTTATTTTGCATCTCCCTCCTGGCTGGTGAGGTTGAGCACGTTTTGTTCGCTTCGTTTCCATCTTCCCACCCTTTCTGACGAAATGACTGTGTGTCTCGTGCGTGTTTTCTAATTGGACCGTTTGTGCTTTTCCTGCGGAGTGTCTACAGCTCATTACATGCAGCAGACACGCGTCCTTTGCCACAGACGTGCTTTGCAAATGTTTTTTTCTCTCTCCAGCGTCTTCCCGTCCTCGTCACAGTCTTTCACGGAGCCCCGTGTTCATTTTGCCTTCGTATGAGTTCCAATATCTCACTTTCTCCTTCCGTGGGTGGTGCGTTCGCTGCGTTGTCTAGAAGCTCCCGGGCTAGGCCTAGATCCGAAAGAGTCCCTGCGTTTTTTCTCCCTGAGTTTAGTTTACGTTTTACCTGTGTGTCTGAGACGCATATCGACTTGGTCGTTACGTCGGTGTTAGATCGAGGCTCGTTTTTCTGTTGCTTCTGGCCTGCGGGCATCGCGATGCCCCAGCGGTGTTTGCTGAGCGGCTGTCTTGACTGGCTGAGCAGCTGTGCACCTTTAACGGGGGCCTGTTTGTGTGGGTCTGTTTCCGGGTTCCCTGCTGATCCATGTGTGGGTCTAGCCCACTGTCAGCCACAGGCTCCGAATGACTGTAGCTGTAAAGTCAGCTGTGAACATGGGGCACCGAGCCCTCCTCTTTGAATGTTTTTAAAAATTGTTTGAGCTATTCTAATTTTTATTTTTATTTTTTTACTTTCCATATACATTTTATAAGGATCTTGACTACCCTGTTTCCCCGAAAATAAGGCCGTGTCCTATATTAAGGTGTGCTCCCAACGATGCGCTAGGTCTTATTTTCAGGGGATATCTTATTGTTCCATGAAGTAGGTCTTATTTTCGGGGGATGCCTGTCTTACTTTCGGGGAAACACGGTATATCTGCACACACAGAAATTTTTTTCTGGGATTTTGGTAGAAAATATTCAGTGTTTAGACCTGTATATAAATTTGGAGAAAACTGATGTTTTTACACGGTCGTGTCTTCCCATCTGTTAGCAGGGCGTCTTTCTCTACTTAGCAATTTACTGATTTTCTTTTCCGCATTGTGTCGTTTCCAGGACACCCTTTTACAGGTGTTTTGAGTGGTGGTAAGTGACGTTGCCGCACCCATTTGATACCCACACGTTTAAGCCGCGTGTGTAGAACTGCAGCGGACGCTCGTCGTGTTCACCGCGTGGCCTGTGGGCTTGCTCGCTTTCGGTAGTAGCTCGAGGAGTCGTCTTATGGGCTCGTTGACGTAATCTAGTAGGGCACCGTGCTACCTGCAACAGGGGCGATTTTATTTCAGCTTCCCTGACCTGTGTGCCCTTGCTTCCGTTTCTTAGCACTTTTTAAATTTATTTTTGATGACAGGTGATGTGCAGCGTTCTATGCGTTCCAGGGGTACGGCGGAGCGGTTAGACGCTCATATACCTTATGGAGTGATTGGCCCGTGAATCCAGCACCCACCCGGCTCCGTGGAGTTATTCCATCATGATGGACTACCTTCCCTCTGCCAGCCTGTATTTCTCGGTGACAGTTTAATAACTGGCCGTTTGTGCTTCGTAATGGCTTTCACCTTTCTCACCCCGCCCCCAGCCCGCCTCCACTTCTTAGCCCGATGCACCGGCCGCGTCTTCTAGCTCAAGGGTGAATCACAGCGGTGAGACCGGGCCCATCTGCCCGGTTCTCATCTCTGCCCCTGGTCTCACGTTGGCTGTAGGTTTGATAGACAACCACCGTCAAGTTGGGTTGTTTTCCTCCATTCGTATGTCACAGAAAGATCGTCTCATGATTGGATGTTTACATTTGTCAAAGGCTTTTTTTCCTGCAGAGACGATCACAATCAGCGATTGTATTCTTCAGCCTGTTTTTATGGCCATTACACTGATTTATTCTCAGATATTGGACCCTCTTCGCATCGTTGGATACTCCTGCTCGGTCATCTTGAGTAACACGTCCATTGTCGGTGACCCACTTTGCCTCCTTGTGTGAAGGGTTTTGCATCTGTGTGTGTCAGGGGTACTGGTTTGTTGTTGTTGTCACTGTTCTTGTCTGGTTTGAGCATCCGGTGTCCCATTCAGCTTTGTCTCCCTCAACAAAATCCCGTAGACTGGAGCTTAAACAACTGGCGAGAAATGGTCCGGTGTCAGGGTGCAGCTTGGTGAGCTTCCGGTGAGAACCTCCTGGATTGCAGACACCCAGATTCTACAGTGTGCTCACACCACCTGGTCTCAGCACATGCCTGTGGGTGCGGGGTGGTCTCAGCGCGTGCCTGTGGGTGCGGGGTGGTCTCAGCGCGTGCCTGTGGGTGCGGGGTGGTCTCAGCGCGTGCCTGTGGGTGCGGGGTGGTCTCAGCGCGTGCCTGTGGGTAAGGGGTGCAAGAGAGAGAGCAGCGGGAAGAGACATCGCTCTTGGTCTTCCTCTTCCTATCAGGCCATCGATCTTATTGGATCAGGACCCTACACTCATTACCTTATTTTATCGTAATTACCCCCCTAAAAGCCCTATCCCCAAATAGTCACATTGGGAGTTAGGGCTTCAACACGTGATTTTGGGGACAACCATTGCGTCCACAGTGCAGGGTAAAGTTAGTGCAATGAAACGCATGAGGAGGCATTCCATCCACCTCTGTTTTCAGGAAGAGACTGTCGAATCGGTCAGTTCTTCAAATGCTTGGTCGATACTTCCGTGCGTTTGCATAGTTATGCCATAGGCCGGGCAGCTATTTATAAGCAATCAATATTTATTTCTCACAGTTCTTGACCCTGGGGAGTCCCCAGTCAGGGTGCCAGCTGATTCTGAGCCGGGTGAGCGTCGCCTTCTGTTGGGCAGATGGCTGCTTCTCGCCGGGTCCCCGTGTGGCAGAAGGGACAGTGGTGCTCAGCCCCCTCAGCTCCATCCCATTGGGGACTCGGGCTCCACAGGAATTTGGGGTAACACAGACATTTCGTCCATGAGCGTAGAATTCCCCTATAAAACCACCCGGTCCTGGAGCATTCTTTGGGGGGGTAGTTTCATAGTTACAGCACTATTCAAGTCTTGTGTTTTATGTTGGATAAGTTGTCATGGTCTGTGTTTTTGTAAAGAAGTTTTATGTAAGTTGACACAGTTATGTGTGTAGTTCTTGGAGCATTCTCTTCGTTTATTTTTATGTCTGTGGGGTCTCTAGTGAATTTGCTATTTTAACTCGTGACGTGAGACGTTTGAGTCTTCTCCCACACGCCCTCTGTTTTCGGGCAGCCTTTCTAGATGTTTGTTAATGTTGTCACTCTTTTCAAAGAATTAACTCCTTTTTTTATTATTACTTTTCTCTCTTGTTTCTCTGTTTGCAATTTCACTGAGTTCTGCATCTATCTTTTATTCCTCGTCTTGTGTTTGCTTTCAGTTGGTCTTGCTCTTCCTTAAGCTCCTGAGATGGGAGCTTGATTATTAGTATGAGAACTTTCTTCTTTTCTCATGAACGTGTCCAGTGTTATTAATTTCGGAGTCAATGCCGCTTAGCTCAATCCTCCCAGTATTGATACCTTGCATATTAAATTTTGTTTAGTTCAATGTATTTATTTAATTTACCTTGACACTTTCTCTTTAATCGTTGGTTTATTTAGAAGTATGCTGTCTACTGATGGATGACTGTCTGTTCATTTTTCCCTTATTAGTTTCTATTTTGATTTGCAACCTACAGAGGCTGCAATTAGGTTCGACGCCATTGACTCACTGACAAGACAGAATTTCTCCTGCGGGGAACAAATAAATGTTCAGGTTGATTTCTTCTGGCTTCAGAAGTTTGTGTTCAGACTACACTGAAGCACGTATCTGCAGACAAACTACCTAATTAGCAAACTTTGTGTAAAACATAAATTGATCTCTTTGACCTTCTGAAAAGCTGTTAGTTTGTAAAGTATGCATATTATCATACTAGTCCACTCATTGACTGTCATTAAAATTTCTAAGTATATCTAAACCTAGTCATAGGTGAAACATGTATCTTAGAATTCAAAAGATTTGTCTTGAAATCCAAACATTAAAGTCAATTCATGTGACCTCTGCTCAAGGTCACAACTGATTTTTAGCTGTTATGCTATGACTAGCATATGTTATCTTTTTGAGAGAAATTATGGTTCAATTGGGGGAGATATTAAGAATAAGCACATTAATTATGAGATGCTACAGCCCAACATCTAATCATTTAGGAGGGAAATAATAAACTCATAACACAGAGTCAGAACCATCTTGTTTTGGGTATCCCGGGTGAGGGTGACATTGCACCCCTTAAGTTCCGTGTGCTCTGTTTAAGACAATAGTGCATTGTTCACTTCAAGAAAATCTTCTAGAAGCAACCTAGGTGTCCAATGACAGATGAATGGGTACAGATGTGGTGCGTGGGAGGCGGAATACACGTACACCCAATGAAATATTACTCAGCAATAAAAAGGAATGAAATCTTGCCATCTGCAACAACAGGGGTGGATCTAGAGTGTATTATGTTAAGTGAGATAAGTCAGTCAGAGGAAGGCAAGTACCATGTGATCTCACTTATATGTGGAGTCGAAAACAAACAAACAAAACAGTAACAGACTCACAGAACCAGAGGCCGGAAGGGTGGGGCTGGGCGGGAGGGGAAGGGGAAGATTGTCAATAATATTGGGATACGTTTGCACGGTGACAGATAATGACCAGAATTAGTGAGATGATCTCCTTATAAGGTGTAAAAATGTGAAATCACTATTGTACTCCTGAAACGAATAGAATCGATATAAGATTGTATACCAGCTCTACTTAAAGGAAAAATAAATGGATCAAGAAGTAAATAACGAATTTAAGAAAAAGAACAAATCTCAAAAAAAAAAGTTGAACTCCGGTGCTCAGATACACGTGGTCACCCGGCAGCACTTTCCATGGGGATCGTGTCCTTGCTGAATGAGGTGTCTCGACTCAATACCCCCCCGTGGAAAGAGGAATTGAACGTGTTCGTGACCTCGGCGTCCACCGCAACGCTCCCTAACGCTGTGCATGTGTCTCTTGAAATGCAGGCTCTCGGGCTTCCAGCTGCCGTCCTCCATCGTCAGCACCGGATCGGTCCTCACGCTGTGGTTCACGACCGACTTCGCCGTGAGCGCCCAAGGCTTCCGAGCCCTGTATGAAGGTAGGACGCCCGCTGCACCGGGTCCATCCCGGGGCCGCTGCTCTCAGGGGGAGCCCGGCACCGTGAGTGCTCCTGCAGGGGGGTGTCGTGGGGTGCACGTTGGGATATGCGCGTCCCGGCATGACCGGAGAGCGCTCTGCGTGCGGGACCCCGGCCACTCATCTCAGCACACGGCGTGTGCACGGTTTTGGTGGGGGTGGTTTTGCTTCGGACGGGGAGCGGTGAAGGTTTGAGAATGTTGTGCGCTCACTGACAGCACTCCTTTCCGGGGAAGAACTTATTCCCAGCGCACGGGAGTTTTCTCGAACATGTGTGATGGATCAGAATCCTGACCGGCGGCCCGGAGGGGAAGGGGCTTCTGGTCGGTGAGTTTGGGTTTTCAGAGCTGCAGCTGGTGTTGGAGACCGCTGCTGGGTGTCCCGCGTGGAGGTTGCGGGGCCCCGGGCGTGGGCATCTGGCTGGCTTCCCTGGGAGTCGTGCGGTCCTCCCTGAACTCTGGGACAGAACTTTTACAAACGGGGGTTCAACCTTTGGCAGAGGCACTACCCCTGGGCGCACAAAGCATCCTGTGGCATGAGATGGCACGGGCCGGGCTGGGTGAGTCCGCTTCCTCACAGAGACCGAAAACGGGCTTTCGTGTGCAGCACGGAGCCTGTTGTTTGTAACCGAGAGACTCCCGATCCTGCAAGGACCGTGGGCTGGGGGCCTAGGCCGCCCTGTTGACAGCACCCCATGCCCGGCGGGAGGCTGTCCCTCCCGTTACCCCTCGTCTACAGCACGGCTCCCACTCCGGGCACGCAGCGCACACGCGCGAAGTCAGTCTTGGGGGGAAATGAAGTCTGCCGTGACCAGGAAGCAGGGTGCGGCCTCCTGTGTGCACGCTTGTAAGCAGCCCCGTTCATCCTGGGATTTCAGGGTGTGCGTGGCGTGATCCTTCTGAGGGTGAAATAGTCCTGCCACGTCTTCCAGGCCACCCCGTGTACACACAGAGCAGCCTCAGCCGTAGCCTGAAGACATGAACGGTCTGCGAGTGTGTTGCTCACTCAGTTCTCTGGAGCGTAGACGCGTGGCTGAGGCCGCCTGTGCCAGCCACCGGGACACGTAACCTGCCCACGCACCGCGTCGGACACGTGCTCAGCAGATTGTTGAGGTTTCCACGTGTGAGAACCTCGGCAGCTGGACTCCCGTCCCTGGCGGAGTTTGTCCGTGAAAATCCCGTTTTGCTGAATTTCATAAGATAAACGGTGTAGTTGGGTTTGAGCGATTGCCAGGGAATAATTCTGGTGGATTCCGGGCTGCTGTTGGCATCCCTGGTTGCCAGGAGGGTATAACACAAAGTAAGTGATTGGGGAGATCGTTGGAAAAAATATGGATGCGTTCGTAAAAAAAATGACTAGCAGAGCGCACAGAAGCATCGTTAAATGCGGTTTGTTAGTTTTTTAAGTTGATATGTAGAAATGCTTGTTTTGAACTTATATTTGATTATTTTTTTCGTAACCAGTCTCCTTTATTATTTTTAAAAATTTTTTATTAAATGTATTGGGGTGACATAGGTTAGTAAAATGATGTAGGGTTCAAGTGTACGAGTCTATCTACATCGTCTATGTATTGCGTTATATGCTCATCACCCGGATCAGCTCTCCTTCCATCGCCATGTATGGTGGTCCCCTCCCCCTACCCCCTCTTTCCCGCTAGGACCCACTTGGCTATTATCTGTGTAGGTGAATTTTTGTTGGCTTTTGAGTTACGTTGCAATATAGTTTATTTACCAGTAAATACCAGCCATTTGTCTTTTGATGACCGAGGGCTTTGCCATCAAAACCAGCAGTGTATACCATACTTAATATCAGCGTTTAAAAATATTTCTCAACTAGTTTAAAGGTCTCCCGAGGAAATGAATTTGTTCTGTCTGGACAAAACCAGTTCATTACCGTCTAAACAGAAAAGCGAAGACGAGAGAATTCATCCAGAAGGAAGCTTTTGTCACCAGCTCTCGCTGATTTGTCAATACTTTTCCGTTCCCACAGTGGATTAGGTACAACACTAGGTACCAACGTGATGTCATTGGAAATAATGAGATGTAAGAACAGTACATAGAATATGCAAATGTACGTACTCAAATACAACATAAAGCAGAACCAGTGATAATTGTCAGAAAAGTATCTGCAGTTTTTCTTTTGGAACCAAAACATTGAGTCCCTTTGGTGACTCAGGTCTCCTTCTTTCCCATTAGGTTTTATTTGGAAGGGACTGTCCATCAGCTAATTAATATAAGCCACATAATGCAATGAAATATGGATATTTTATGCACGGCAACTGGAGAAAATTTAGTTTATACAGAAAATCCTAAATTTGCATTTTTTTAAATATAGTTTTCTCTGATCTTAATTTAGTACTATTTTCTCCAAGTTAGAATTAGGATTTATTTAGTATTAGATTGATATTTAATTTTAAAAATCAGTCTAAATCCATACACTTGGTAACAACCTTAATTTAGGCACTTAACTTTTTATTTGGAATAGTATTGATATGAATTGCTATTTGTCCATGGGAATATTAAGCCACATAATGAGGGCAAAAACAATAAATTAAAATCATCTAATGTGGTCGGTCATTGAATTTAACCCTGGAAATAAAATGGGCATATTTATAAATTTTACACAAACATTACTCACAGACAGTAATTAGCTTTCTAAGTATGGAGACTCTCAGAGTCTTAGCGAGTCAGTGTATAGATTGTTGGTGAAATCCATATACTTTAACCCATATATGCGGAATAATGAAGTTGAAGTTAGTAACATAATAGGGTGTTTTGTTAATATTTCATTTGCCGGTTCCATCACTGACCACTATTCTTCATGGTAAACCAAAGAATTTGCATAATTTTCTTTGGTGAATTTGTAACACAAAATATCAGTATTACACACAGTTTACAGTGAGATTGGTATCCTCGAAGTCCCTGTAGTGGTCAAGTATGGAATTTCTCTGCATATAAACAGCATTTATGCTTGTATTTCTATTCCTTGACCTTCTTTCGTTATGATCTCAATTACTAAGAAAACGATTTATTTTTGCTTATCAAGTTCATGATATAAGAAAAAAATCACCTGAAAGGCAGAAAATTGTCCTGGCACGTCAACACCCGAAAAGTATGATGTCGTAGGAAAAACACATGCCAAGGCATGGCCGCTAGACCTGAGGGCAAAGAGAGGCAGTCAGTGTGGTGACATGTTTTAATCCAGAGATTATGTCCCCCAGAGCCTGTCACTTCCATGTTCTTTATATTTTTTTACTTTTTTCAAAAGGGATTCCTCTGTTTCCTAATCAGTTTTCGTACCAGGGGATAAAGTGAACTGAATGTTAGAAACACTGATATGTGGGTGATGAAAACTCTCCAACTCCAAATTTTAGTTACTTTGGTTCTGAAGTCTGATTTATTTTTAAATGATGTTTCTTTTGTTAATGCACATCTTTATTTGTGTCCTGAATATCATTTCAAATGTTTCATAAGCTGGCGATTTTTTTTATTCAGTGACCTTTAATAATTTATGTCTTGGTTATATTTAAATATTTAGTTTTCATGAATTATTTACCTTAATTTTGGTTGACATTTGTTATATTTTTGCAAGTGAGATCAGTGTTCTTTGGCACTGATTCTATTTTCTATAGTCTAATATTTTGACGTGAAACAGAATTTTTGTGTATAGTACAACTTATTTTGACTAGAAAGCACCAACTCTGAATCACACAGTGAGTCCTGCACGTGTGCACCAGAACGTCTTTGTATAGAATGTTTCTCAATAGTTGGGGCCGATTCCATTGAGGGGGAACTAGATTTTCTTTGAACACTGGGCAAAGGCCTGATCCTTGAGGTGGTAGCTTTTTTAAAGAAATTGGAATGAAAATCATATGCATATTTTGACATACGTATTCACTTTTGCAATAATTGCTTGGTGAGGCAGAAGGAAGTTTAAATTAGATTCTTGTTTAAGGCAAAGCTGATAAGAAACAAAGGAATCTATTCTCTTGAAAGTTTTCTTTAAAATGCTGGCTGACATGGTAGTTAAAAGGGAAAATTTTAACCACAGATGTAGACAGTCAAATATTGTGATTATAAAATACTAATTTTACACACTCAACACTTACCTCAACTTCCTAATGTGCCATCTTTGAGTATATTGGCCTGAAATTTCATGCATTAAATCTAAAACAATCTGAAAGTGTCAAGATCTGTTTTAATGCAAAAGTACTGGAGGTATCGCAAGGAAGAATTCAACATCAGTAAATAGTCAAAATTTGCTCAGGGCAGGAACTGTTACAAAACAACCCATTAGTTGGAATGAGAAAAACAATTGCCAGTGAAAATGGTTTAAGGGATACCCGTGCATCATAAAATACTCTTGTAAAGGAATCCTTCTCTTTCAAGTGTTTTTTCTTTTATCTTAAATGTATTCATTTTACCAATCATAGCATTATGTTCTGCTACTAAGGTATATGTAGCTCTGTGGATAATGATAGATACAGACATGAATGGATGATAGATACATACATACATACATACATACATACATAGATGGTAGATACCTAGATATAGAGATAGATAGATAGACAGATAGACAGATAGATAGATAAATAGATAAATAGATAGATGCATAGATAGTAGATACATAGATATAGAGATAAATAGATAGCTAGCTAGATAGATAGATAGATAGATGATGCATCAATAGATACATATACATAGCCTAGAATGGTACAAACTCTAATAGACCTTTTGTTATTAAATTGTCACAAGATTTCTATAAGTAAAATTACCATATTTTTCGCTCCATAAGATGCAAGTTTCCTGCCTGGACCCGCTGTCCTTCCGTGAAGTCCCTGCTTTCTGATCTGGCTGCAGGCTTCCCCACGGCATCATTAAGGTCCCCAACGTGCACTCTTTTTTGCAGCATTCGCTCCATAAGACGCACACACTTTTCCCTCCACTTTTTGGGGGGGAAAAGGTGCGTCTTATGAACCGAAAAATACGGTTCTTAATATTATCAGATAGAGAAAGTGAGGAAGTGGCCTACAGTAATTTAGTCCATCAATATCTCATAGCTACTCAAGAATGAAAGCAGAAATTAAACCTAGGTCTACCCATTTGAAGACGTTGTCATTCTTAACCACTCACTATAGATCCTCTCCTATACTTACGTTGACTTGTGTATATACACCATGCGGGTATACTCATAAAAGCATGCCTGTGTGCACGTATGTGTATACACACAGACCACCACATTTTACACATACACGTGCACAAGTGGCTGCGTGCAGTGTGTGTGGGTTCTGTAAATGCACACACAGATTCGCTCATTCGTTCTTCCTCCCGTTTGCTTAAAAAGCATTCTCTGAGCATCAACCAGAGCCCTGGTCCCAAGTTCTAGGAGGAGACAGACGGGGAGAGCGGAGCTCGTTCCGAAGGACACCAGAGGACAAAATGACGGAATCCAATAGAACACGGGGTGTTTGACAAGCCAGGCGAAAGGGGCAGGGGGCTCCCCGGGGGCCACAGAGAGCTCATGACAGGCAAGGCTGGGGCGTCCCAGAGACTGTCTGCAGGACACAGCCTGCCCCAGCCCCCGGGTCAGGCGGGGGAGGCGTTCTTCACACCCACACGTGCCAGGAGGACGGCAGACTCCCGTGTGGAAGGCCCGTCACGATGCGGTGGACACGAGACGGGAATGGAGAAGCAGGGCTGAGCTTGGGGGGACCCGAAGGGGGCGGATCACGGGGCGCTGCTCTGGGCCCCGGGCCTCCGGGGTCCGAGCAGGAGGTCACAGCTCGGCCCGCCTGACCCCCGTCGGGTCTAGAGGTCCGGTTGACCTAGGTCCATCCGTGACGGCCGGGGAGAAGAGACTGGGATGGAGGCACCGCACCACGGAGTGCGTACAGCACGTTGCTGTCACAGGCTGTCACCTTGCGACCTCGGCGCCTTTCGGCTTACATCTTGGTCGTGGTGTCTGATCCGTAAGCAGGAGAAGAGCAATAACCCGAAGCCAACGGGTTCCTGCCGCACTTCCAACATCACCGGGGGAGTGGTGACTGCGCCGTCTCTGCTGGGCCAGCCGTGGGGCCCATGAGGACAGGGCCGGACTCCAAGAACCAAACCGAGTCCCTGGGATGGGGCACAACGTGCAGATTGGGAACATGTTTTGATGAAATAGCTGCACCCAACTTCCTTTCATCCGGTCGTTCATAGTCCTCCTGAAAACCTAAGGAGGACTGTTAATCAGTGCAACCCCTCTCTAAAGACTTAATGGACTCAGTACGGGCCGTCAGATGAGACCTGTGAGAACCTAAAATGCGTGGATTTCATGCATGATACACTCGTGTCATGGAAGCAAATGGCTTTGGTTTTCGTACAACACTTAGCTTGTCACCAGGGAGGAAGTCCTGGCTGCAACGCACGCCTTCAGGTGGGTTTTGCTCAGGCCTTGACCCCAGTGGTGGGACGCGGAATCTGCTTGCTGCAGCTGCAGGTCTGGTCACCAGACGCTCTTGGCATTTCCCTCTGACATGTCCCTCCAGTAGCCTTTTTTTCCCCTCAACGTCCCTGAGTCTGGATGGAAAAGGAGCAGCGAGATTCTTTACCCTTCAGGCTCAAAGCGTTATTGAGAATGTCAGCACTGATTTATTTCTGCCTGGAAGCGATTATCCCAGCTCAGCCTGAATTAAAACGTGGAACCCTCGCGGCCACCTGGTGGGAGACAAGCTCCCCTCCCGGAAAGACGTGACCGTGGGCCGCGCTTCCGGTTCATGGCATGTAACCAACCGTCCGTTTGGACTTAGAACAATTACGGAAGTTGAAATGATGGGAAACTTCTAGAATGGCTTTCCTCCCTGCTATGTAGGGCATCGAGGTGGGTGAGCCCGTAAAGACACACCTTGGGGTGGGGACAGACTTTCTTTTTTGTAGCCTATCAGCCCTTGCCTAGGCTTCCTCCTCAGAGGTGTTTTTTTTTTGTCCTCGATTTGTAGATTTTAAGCAGTAGGCTCCTTGGAACCACAAAGGATTTTAAATGACTCTGGAGGGGAAGCAGAGATGGCTCAGCCAGTGAAGCGCTCGCTTTGCAGCCCTAGAGACCCAGAATCAAATCCCGGTCCTGCCCCGTGTGGACCCACTGGCTGAACTGGGGTGAGCTTCCCATGCGGGAGCCCCCGGCCCAGCTCCCGCCCTGCACGGCCCCCGCCCACCTGTGTGGAACAAAACCATGTCACAAACTAATGACGCACAACTATGGAGACGGCTCTGGGCCCTCCCCCTTCTCTCTGTCTCTCTCTGTCTCTGTCAAAAACAATAAAATAAATCTTAAAAGATAAAATTATATTGCTTAAAAGCAAAATAATTATTGCTCTGAGTAGCATCCATCCTAACATCTCCAAAAAGCCCAGACGTATGTAGGAGAAACATGACGTTCTGATAAGTCACCTTTAAGGCAGTCAAGTGGGAAGAACAGGTGCAGCCTGCCCAGGTGTGGAGTGGCATTTGGTGACCTCGATACGCTGGGAAATGGCACGTTCTAGTTAAGGGCGACTTTTTGATCTTTTCTCAGATCTCCACTCAGGTAGGTAGGCATTTGGGCTGTGGTTTCATTTTCTATCTGCTCACTGTTTATTCTAAGATAACAGGAATGGAGGCTGGAGATCCCCGAGGAAGGGCAACATGGCGTGCTTTGTACTCGCTTCTGGTCATGCCTGGTTAGTTTGAGGCATCGTCAGGAGGAAATGTGAAAGAATGAGGTTGATCTGGATTTCGGAAAAGAACAGCACACACGGACTAAAATCAAACGGATCCCAGAAGGATGGGATTGCACATTAAATATTTAAATGAGGACAAAACACATTACAATGGGACGCATCCACGAAAGCCATTTGAGTTTTGGAGCAAATCAGAGAAAATCCGGCCATTCTGGGAAGCCTGGCTGTGTAAAGTTAAATGTAGTCAACCTGCAGCCACATACACCAGCGAAGCCGTAAGCGAAGGTGCAGCTAAAGGCTAAAGAGGAGATGCAGGCGTTTATCTGCAGAGTTCCCGGATCAGCCTGCAAGGGATGCAGAGTTCAGGCCCATGTCTGACTGTGCACTGAGTGTTTTAAAATGGATCGATGGTCAGTTCTGACGTTCTCGCTACTGAAGGATATCGGGTCCCTCATGGGTCATCGGTGTGACACAACGTCGAAGCATTTTTTTCAAAGGGGGTATGTTAGTCTAACAAGTCCCCCAACTTATTAGGCAAGTTTCTTATTTCTTTTTTATTCTTTTCTTTCAATGTGGTCAGAAAATGGCACCCTACAAGTTCTCCGGAAGAGCGATGAGAAGATGACTCCCGTAGGATTCATGCCCTGAGGGATGGTCAGCTGTGGGTTTGTTCTTGGCTTCAGCAAGATCAGGCATTGATTTTATGGACTGACTTGGAAAGGCATCAGATAGAATTGCCCTGAGTTTGTGCGTTTTCTGTAATTAGTCACCTCTCGCCGTTTGAATCGCTCGGTTCACCTCTCATTCTTCAGAGCTAATCAGAGGGTTCGAAGCCTCCCTGTGGAAGCGCTTCAGCATCGACCAGCGGGATGAGACACGGCCGTGACATGCAACGTTCAAATACATAGGGTTGCTATTTTCTGCATTTGTTTCGATTCTCTCAAATCTTTTCTCTGAAAAGGGACAGTGGCGAGTCCAAACACAAGCAGCTCCTGCCTGACAGTAGTGGATGAGATGCCCCGTCCATGTGGCCTCCTGGCTTGTTGGAGTAGCTTCGTGCAGACGGTCTTGACGTGGATTCTCTCAAAATATAACCGTACCTTCCTTGCGTCTCTTTAGGGGACCAAACACCATTTATTGAAATGGGAGTGGCCTGAGGTGGGTCAGCTTACAATATTAATTTGTACGCATCCACTAAGCTTCGGTCATCATTTTAATCATATATATATATATATATATATATATATATATATACACACACATATATATACATAGGATTGTATATATCGATATCAATATCGATACAGATATATGTCATCTTCTAAGCTTTACTTTTGATTTGCAACCAGGCATATATTTTTTCCTGAAACGTGTTTTGAAACATCAGACTCATGGGCTGGAAAGCTGCCGCGGGGAAGGCGGGGCGGGTGGGTGGGTGGACAGCTGGTGTGTGGGACAGGGGACTTGCCAGCAGGGGAGGTGACACATGGGGACCGTGTGCAGGAATAAGATCCCAAACACATTTCGGCTCTGGGCGCGTTCCCCATCCTAATGCAGAGGCCTTGCGTTTCAACACGCCACCTCTTACTTGTCACTTGTTAACACGTTCACACTTGCTCCAAACCACCGCCCCCCGGGCCAGGATTCTGACATGTGTGTCATGATTTGCATATTTGCTTGACTTTTGTTTTTATTTTTGGAAGGAAAGCTCAGTCACACGAATCATGGGAAGAGCGATGGCTTTTTAGGGGAGTACAGGGATAACGAATTGTTGTTGTCTTATTTAAATTCACTGAGCCGAGGGAACAGCTAACGTGCGTTAACAATTAATCCTTATACGGCGTGTTTAGTACTGGGGTGCCTCAAAAATGAAGTGAGGCACCGTTTCATCTGTAGACGACTGTGTGAATAATAGCAACGTGCACGCCCACCATGAACGATGGATGAAATACAGCGTCCCCTTGCCGCCTAACCGCCGTTAACGTTTTGTATTTTAGGTGGTACTTTTGCCTCATGGAATCCTTCCCATTTTCAGCCACCTCAGTACAAGATGCCATGTAGGCTCGTGAACCAGAGTCACATTTAACTCTTTCAAATTTAGAAGAGACTGTATCGTCCCTCAACTCTCCTTGAATTCTTGAGACTTTATAGGCAGGCGCTTTATTCATATGGGTACCCCAAGAGGCGAGGGGTTTCCTGTTACCACGTTGACAGCCGGGGGCAGAGCTGGGGTTCGGGCGTGGCGTCCCCCACAAGAAATGACCATCCGGGGCCAGGCTGTCACCGTTCTTGTCTCTGTCACTGTCTTCCCCGTCACCACGACTCAGCTGCACCGCTGCTTGGGAAGAGACCCCCGGCCACCGCTCACGTGAGCGTGCGCACGGCTGTGTCCCAAAAACTATTTACAAAGACAGGTGGCCGTGGTGTGAGACCCCTACCCGGCCGTGGCACCCTCCCCCCCGTGTCAGTTCAGCTCCATGGTGTCACCATCCTCCACACACACTGTGGGAAAGCAAGTGGGCACCCCACCGCCGTCCTCGGGGGCTCCTCTCGTGATCTTGTCGTAACCGAGGAGGCAATGTTGTTCGCCCTGCGAGTGAGACCCCAGGTGACTCGGGAGTTTCAGAGAACGAGGTCGCGTCTGAGTCGCCCACCAGCGCGTTCTCGGGCGGCGTTTGCACGCGGGGCTTGCTCAGAACGTGGGCCTTGGTACTTTTCATGTACGACCCGGCGAGCGAGCGTGTCTGTACTTCCTACTGTGTGCCCAGTGCCCCAGCCCCCCGGTTCCCGTCCGCGTATGTGCCTCTTCGAAGCCCCCGTGCACAGGCCGTGCTGTTTGATTCAAACCCCAAAGGATTCCTGACACATCTTAGTG
Source organism: Craseonycteris thonglongyai (assembly GCA_004027555.1). NCBI lineage: Eukaryota > Metazoa > Chordata > Mammalia > Chiroptera > Craseonycteridae > Craseonycteris > Craseonycteris thonglongyai. Next base: position 40,637 of record PVKE010000275.1, on the reverse strand, counting down.
TAAAATGCGCACCCGGGGAAGCCGGGAGGGCTCGGTGTGTTGAGCGCTCATCTTGCAGCCCTGGGGTCCAAGGATCGTATCCCGGTCCTGGTACGTGCGGACCCACATGCTGAACTGGGGTGCGCTTCCCATGCGGGAGCCCCCAGACTGGTCCCTGCCCTGCACGGCCCCCGCCCACCTGTGTGGAATGAAACCATGTGGAAAACGGATGATGTGCAGCTATGGAGACGGCTCTGGGCCCTCCCCCTTCTCTCTGTCTCTGTCTCTCTGTCAAAAACAATAAATCTTTAAATGTGCATCAGCCGTCCAAAGCCCCTGTTGCCATCGGATTGATGCCGGGAGAGCGGTCGGTAGGAGCTGCATTAGGAAACTGTGGCTGCGGAGGCATCATTGTTATGCGGTGGGAGGAAAAAAGGTGATTTCCAGGAGTGACGTTCATGGGCCACCGCTCTGTGAGTTGCCTTTCCCTAAACTGTGTCTGTGGAGTGTGCAAGTGCACAACCGAAGGCCTAGCATGAACGGCCACGCTGCTCTAACCGTCCCCTCCGAGGACAAGGGCCCGACTCAAGGCGCCATCGGGGAAGGACTCCCAGCCCTTCAGGGTCCAAACCTCGCCAGCGGAAAGGTCCTACTCCGCCCAGCGGAACGGCAGCACGCCGGCCATCCCGCTCACCGCCATCTGACAGCTGCTGGGCTCCTCTGTGGGATGAATTAGGGCTCTCATTTTACTAATAGACCAAAAATAAAATCGCCGGCATTGTCTCCTAAACGGAGGGCCCTCTCGCGCATCCCTGTCGTGCCGGTGACAGGGCAGGCCATTGGCACCGAGGCGTGGCTGGGAATGCTAATCCACGGACGCGAACGTCCCCGGGAGCACACGGCGCTGAGGACCGGCCCGGGCAGCCCCACGCCAGCCCCCGGCCCCCGGCCCCGCGAGGCTGCGTCGCGTGGTCACCCGCGAACTCCAGCAGCCGGGAAGCACCTGTCACTTCTCACTTCTCACAGCACGGCGGCTGCGCTAACCCTAAGGACCGGTTCGTGAAAAGCGCGACCGGCAGACGCGTCCTGCTCGCGTGGACGGCACCGGCCAGCCGGGCCCGGGGTCCTGCCAAGCTGGGCAAAGCTTTGTCTTTCTCTTTCTTCTTGACCGTCAACCACCCAGAACCCGGTGTCCGGTGCGGGGTCACCCGAATCGGGCCTCGTAGCATTCCTGAAACTGCGAGGTGTTCACCTGACCTTATGTTACTCTTGTAAGCCCCGCTGAGCTCGCTGGGGGTTCACAACCCCCGTGTACGCGTGAGGCACCGGAGGCCAGCGCCTGGGCCGTGCCCACACGGCGTGGAGGTGGCTGCTTCCAAGTTCAAAAGCATTTCCCCCTCTGAGAAAATGGAGAAACAGAATCGTGTCGAGTCTGACGTTCGGTGGCATTCCCTCAGTGTGTGGAGATTACTGTTATTATTATATAATTATTACTGTTCGTCCTGCTCAGCTTTTCCAAGCTAAACATGCTTCGGGCGAAACCGTCAGGGTGAAGCCGTCACGGACCCAAACCAATGGGGTGAAGCTGGGTCGATGCCCGGAGTCTGGGGATTCGACGACTTGAGTCTGGATGGGTTCAAGGCTGACCTTGTCTGTGACAGGCGTCTGCAGGAGTTCCGGAAGGTTCCAGAACCCTCGAGGACCCCCTTTACGCGTGAGCAGAGGGAACTGTTCAGGGCATTATTGTCTTGAAATTGTGTATATTTTAAAAACCGTGTAAATCTATAGGATTGGAAATAGCACGATGGCCCGATTTAATTGACGTTTGAAGTCCTTATGTTGTGAGCAAGCTGTCGTGGTATTTGCGGCTCTGCTTGGAGCATGTTTCATCTTATTCGTGCATAAGGTAGCATTAAACTATTTTAGTGACAGATTTCAAGACGTCAGTACCTGCAGTGCTTTTAAAAAGCGTGCGGTACCTACGCCTGTAAATCCGGTTCACAAACCACTTAAACAGATTTTCTTATCGTTCAGATCGAGAAGTATTTCGACCCAACCAGTAAGTTAACACTTATCTTTCCAGCTTCAAGTAAGTTTTCGGCGGCGCTAAGATGGGTCTTATCTTTAGGGCTGCTTGCCTTTGTGTGGAGTCATGCCTTTGCCATCGACTCGCCGTATTGCAAGCGCGGTGCTGTATTAACTGTCAGCTTGGGCTGTAACAACAGTCCGTGTGTAAGACTCTCTTGTTAAGACGCTTTTGGAACACACTCCTTCACATGTCCTGCAAATAAAGCCGGTGCTGCCGTCACGCCTCCCATGGGCACACCAGCCAGGGGCCTGGTAAATCCATGCTCCTGCTATTAAGCAAAAGACGTACTTCAAATGACCTAATAATCTCTTAAAAGCATTTGCTCATCAAGACATTTTTAAAGAGGAAAAAAAAAAACATCGCATGCGCTCTCTCAGAGACGTACTCTCAGAAGCGACGCCTCCATTTAAAAAAACGTTGAAATAAAAGGCAAACGACCCCGAAGCAGCCTCCAGTGTGGGTTGTGCTGAGTGTACAGACTCAGACGCAGGTCGCTCGGGACCCCGGCCACCCACGAAGCCCCAGGGGCCCCGCGTGAATGGCAGGCTGAACGCAGCGGGAGGGCCCTGTCTGTTGGCTTCGTCTGGACTGGGGGTGTCACCAAAAGTAAGAATTTACTGGCACGAATGGATCGATCTGCGTGTCCGTAGACGTGCATGCGTGCAAGCGATACCTGCGCTTGGACCCGTGTGCGTGGTCTGAGGGTGTGCGTGTGAAACGCTGGGAGACCGGACACGTTTCCAGCACACCTGACGCCGCTTTCGGTGGGGCCGGGGTCTGCAAAACGCCCTCTGGTCGTATCCTCCTTGTTTTACTCTTCAGAACCACAGGGCCTAACCTCTCCCACGTCCACGGGCTTGCAGCTTCCGCCCTGAGGAGCAACTTCATGGGGTCAGTACCGTATTTTCCGGCGTATAAGACAACCGGGCGTATAAGACGACCCCCTAATTTTACAGGTAAAACATAGGGTTAGGCCTATATTCGCTGTATAAGATGACCCCCCACTTCCGAGGCTGTAGTCTTATACAGCGAATATAGGCCTCAACCTATGTTTTAACTGTAAAATTAGGGGGTCGTCTTATATGCCCGGTCGTCTTATACGCCGGAAAATACGGTAATCGTGGCTTGTGTGTGACCGGTAATTATTCCCTCCCCGTGGCTGCATGTTTCACGAATGTGAATTGGCTGTAGAGAGCGCGGTGTGTTCTGTGTATTCCACTTACCCGTCATCGCTGTTTGGAGCGGTGACGTTTTATGTAACGGGTGTCCCAAAATTCACGCAAGAAGTAATTTTGATAGAAAACATGGGTTTATCATTGAAAATTGTTTTATTGATTCATAAAGTATACAGTGTAGGGTTATGCGTGGAATAGCATATCGGGTAAATGGCCTCCTCGGCTTCGTAAGCGTGAAGGTGCAAATCTTTCGTGAGAATACGCTGTAGAGAGCTTCTCAAAATGTCCATTTCTTGACCCTGGTGCTGAATTGATGTCCCCGGACCCTCAGCAACACGCTCACAAACTGCTCCGACGTTTTGTGTTGAACGACTTGTTGAAGGACGGCCAGAGTGTCTAAGGTCCCTCGTGGATCCAGTCTCCCTACATTTTTTAATTCATCTCCTCACAGCTGATGAAGTGAAGTCACTATTCCGAGCAGATTTTGTATGAAAATTGCGAACAGTAGCTGCCAAACCTTCGTTATTTTTAAGCTATTGCTCAACCATGAAAACACGTTGTTCTTTCGTGGAGCCTCCGTTTTTAATCACCCTGAACTGTCAGCTGTCAAGTTGTCTTTTTTTTTCCGTGGGCAACACTTTACCGCACACATAACGCACAATTCAAATCCTGCGTGAATTCTGGGACACCCGTTGTCTGTTATGCACGTATACGTCTGTCTGCCTCCACTAGATGGTGTGGAAATTCAACTTAGACAGAAAGGGCCCCCACAGGAGGATGGCCGGGTGCACAGTTCGGCCCGTGAGGTGTGGGCAGCAGGGCCCACTCACCTCCCAGGACACCGTGCGGTGACAGCCATCACCGGGTGAATTTTTAACCCACATCTTTCCCTCACCTTGACGACTTTGAAAACTTGTTTTGACAGCCTAATAAAAGCTTCCGTCTTTCGGACATAGACTCTCGTTGGCAAAGTTCAGGACCCCACGTGCAAAACAAGATGCCCATGTGTCTGCTGACGAGGAGGGGCCTGCGACGGCCCCAGGCCACGAATGTAAGAAAGCACATGGGGGGAAGCCGGGATGGCTCAGTGGGTTGAGCGCTCACTTTGCAGCCCCAGGGACCGAGGATCGAATCCCGGCCCCGGCCCGTGCAGATCCATGTGCTGAAATGGGAGCTCCCCCAGTTCAGTTCTCTCTCTGTCTCTGTCAAAATAAATAAATAAATATTTAAAAAAAAAAAAAAAAAGCACGTGGGTGAGGACTGAACGGATGAACCGCACACGCCCTAGTATCCGTGCCACGGAGGTTGAACCAGAGACCCTTTCCCCCCCATGAATATATAAGACGGACGCGTCCCTAAGAGTGTTTGGATTCATTGGCTCTCAGCACGTGATACGGGTCCCACGCGGGCGACCTCACCTTCTGTGTTCGCTAAGGAGGTGGAGACATTTGCTTCCCACCTGCACGGCCGCACCTGCCGGCCCTCTGTCCACGAGGGTGGCTGCCCTGTTCCGTGGCCGCGCCATCGGCGCTCACGCCTCCCGTGCCCGGCCCTGTGGGACATCGGGGTCTTGCACGCTCGCGCCACGACTTTAGCTGCCACGCTCCTGGGCTCGCTGCTTGCTGTGTGTGTGCGGCCGCATGGAGGATGGAACTTGACCTGCAGGACAGGTGCGGAATCTTAGGAACGTCCACGCGGATGCCCGCCTCTCCCGAACGCGTTCGGGGTCACGAGAGGCAGAGGCGGCCCCTGAGGTTTGCGCTGAAGCACCAAGGTCGCGGTGAGTTGTGTGTCTGTCGGCGTCTCGTCCCCGCTGATGTGCCCAGACGCAGCCGCCTCCCTGATGACCGGCTCCCGGCCGATCAGCCCTGCTGTCCTCACAGCGTAACCCCACGCGGGGCGTCTATAAACCGCTGGTGCCGGCAGGACGGGCGTTCCCTTCACAGACGAGTGATTTTACAACCGTACGCGAGGTTCTGCTTCCGTTCCTGGCCTGAGCTTTTTAGAAGTGGATTCGTGTCGTGTGTCTGCTGCCCCACGTCGTGTGTCTGCTGCCCCACGTCCTTCCTCGACCTTTCGCTTCTCAGGGGCCCACTTAGAAGAGCGCCTTGCGTTTCTCTCATCGCCCTTCTCATTGGCTTGGAGGCAACGTCCACAGATTTTCGCCTCCGCATTTGCTGGCCACGTTCTGACTAATACTTCCCCCCCGTGTTCTTCCTTTTTCCTTTCTTCCAGCGGCGACTGATGTCGCGGGACACACGTTCTTTTTATAAAGTTTATCTTCTCTGGCCTCGTGTTATTGGGAGGAATTTGAGTGTCTACGATTGTTACTTCTGGTCCTTCTTTGATGGCTCCTGCTTCTCCTGCGTAGACGGCCTTCCCCTGAATACGGAGACCCCTGTCCCGGGGCAAGAACCGGAGTTCATTCAAACATCATCGTCTGCGTGCAACTAATGTTAGGTGACCAGACGTCCCGCTTTGGGCGGGACAGTCCCGATGTTTAACAATGTGTCCCGCGTCCCGCGGCGTTTTAAGAAAGTCCCGATGTTTGGAAAGAATGCACGACAAGCTAGGGAACGGCGGGAGATAGACCCCATTTTTCATCAAGAACCCCCTCCCCCCGGTCAATGGTGTCCCGCTTTACCCATGTTAACATCTGGTCACCTTAACTAATGCCTAAATTCACACCCCCCAAGGTCACCCAGCGGCCCTACGTTACAGCCACCTCGTCCTTTGTCACAAACGATGCCAAGACTTAGTGGCGGAGGAGCCACCACCGGTACCGAACACGGGTCAGCCGGGAGGCCCTTCTGCCCGCGGGGGGGGCGCTCACGTGGCCGCGGTGGCTGATGGCTCCCCGGGGGGCTGGCTGTGTTAGGGGACGTCCCGGTGAGGGTCCCCATGTGTCGTCACTCTCTCAGTCTGCACGGCTCTGGAGACCCTCTCAGAAGCACCATCATGTCACTGCTCCAGCACGACCTGCAGAACCAGGTCAGCTCTGGTTCACGTCGCAAGGGAGGGAGCGGCGAGGTTCATGGTGAAGGTGTCTGCCCCGGCCTGACCCCCTCCTGGTTACCATGACGACTGCTGGGTCCCTCCCAGGCGTGGGAGCACGGAGTAGTTAGGGACCTGTCTTTTCATTCACTACCCGGGGTGGCGAACCTTTCGGCGACTGAGTGCCAAAGTTTATGAAATAAGAGTATACTCGCTCGACTCGCGTGCCAACCCATCAAGTGAGATAGAGGTATCGATTATTTTTATGTCTATAAGAGCATAAACAATAATTTTTTTAAATATATATTTTTATTTATTTTTGACAAAGAGAGAGAGAGAGAGATACAGAGAGAGAACTGAACTGGGGGAGCTCCCAGCTCAGCATATGGGTCCACACGGGCCGGGGCCGGGATTCGATCCTCGGTTCCCAGGGCTGCAAAGTGAGCGCCTAACCCACTGAGCCATCCCGGCTTCCCCAAATACAAATTAATTTTTTTTAAATATATTTTTATTTATTTATTTATTTTTGACACAGAGAGAGAGAGAACTGAATTGGGGGAGCTTCCAGTTCAGCATATGGGTCCACACGGGCCAGGGCCGGGATTCGATCCCCGGTCCCTGGCGCTGCAAAGTGAGCACCTAACCCACTGAGCCATCCCGGCTTCCCCACAAACAATAATTTTTTAAATGGTATTCACAGTTCCGCGTGCCGAAATAATTGCTCCGCATGCCACTTTGGGCACGCGTGCCATAGGTTCGCCACCCTCGCACTAGACTCTCATCTTTTGCTTCTTCCTCTCCCCCCTTTTCCCGTTAGCGCTGCGTGATTCAAGCTCTGAAACGAGATTTCATTATGACAACAGTGGTCTCTTCACATTGCAGCCCAAACCAGACATGGGCGTTTTCAAAACCGATAAAGGAATCGATATCTGACAGGCTCGGATGTTTGAATCAAATGATAAATCATCAAAAATTATACCAAAATATGGGAAAGCCGGGATGGCTCAGCGGGTTAAGCGCTCGCTTTGCAGCCCTGAGGACCGAGGATCGAATCCCGGCCCCGGCCCGTGTGGACCCACATGCTGAACTGGGAGCTCCCCCAGTTCAGTTCTCTCTCTGTCTCTGTATGTCTCTCTCTTTCTGTAAAAAAAAATTATACATAAATAAATAGATAAAAGCATCTTCATGCATTTAAATATTAAGAACATTGCATTCTTACTACACATGCTATCTCCAAATAAATTCCAGCTAGGTTTAAAATCCCTATCATTTAAAATCATTAATTTTAAATAATTAAACTTTATTTAAATTAAAGTTTAGATAAACTTTTAAATTAAATTTTTAAATATATTATAAGGCAGCATGTGTGTGTATGTGTGTGTGTATATATATATAGGCTGTCCGGGAAGTATCCAGCCTTGTGACCATTCTCACTATATGGACAACGGCTGGATTTTTTTCTGGACAGCCCTCAGTTATCACCTTATGTGGGAGAAATTGATAAAATTTGAGTACATCAACATTTTAAAAATTAAGTCAGAAGATAATCTGAGGGGAAGCCGGGATGGCTCAGTGGGTTAAGCGCTCACTTTGCAGCCCCGGGGACCGAGGATCAAATCCTGACCCCGACCCGTGTGGACCCATATGCTGAACTGGGGAGTTCCCCCCAGTTCAGTTCTCTCTCTCTCTCTCTCTCTGTCAATAAATAAATAAATAAATAAATTTAAAAAAAGAAGATAGTCTGAAACATGTGACATGAAGAAGATAAAGAATGACCTACAAAATTCTATTTGCAGCAGAGAGTCAACTACATGAATATAGACTCCATACCCCGTCCTATGTACATGCATATATGTATCTGAAGGCTGTCCCGAAAACAAACCCAGCCGTAGTCCAAGTAACGAGGACCGTGACACGGCTGGATGCTTCCGGGACAGCCCTCGTATGTGCGCATATATGTGACATAGATGTATAAGTCAGTAAGAAAAAGGGGGGACAGTCCAGCATAGAAATTATGAAGGACAAGGCGTGGAACAGGAAGCCTGACTCGTAAAACATGGTCAAACATGGTTGGTTTGCATGGTGACCGGTGGCTGCTGGACTTAATGAGGCGATTCCCTTATAAGGTTTGTGAATATTGAGTCCCTCTGAAGCTAATATAGTCTTGTGTACCAACGCTCCTTAAATAAAGAGAAGAAATGAGATAACATTTACCTGCCATCAAGTTGGCAAACACTGAGTCTCTAAGAAAAAATGGACTTCTAGATGTTTAGGAGAATGTGTGGAAGTGGTAACCCCCGAATCGCTGATGGAAGCGCACGTGAGTACAGCCATTTGGAAAAGAAAACTGGTGCTTTCGGTTAAAAATTTCTAAACTTTATGAACCAGTTATTCACTCGTACACGTCGTAAGACATGGATAAGAGTGTTCGTTCCTGAACTCTGTATAACAGAGAAAAATTGTAAGCAACCCATATGTCTGGCACTAGGGTGGTAGATATATAAAGTCTGTATTCTTCATTATACATTATACTCTAGAGCAGTTAAAATAACTAGTCGTGTAATTAAAAAAGATACATGCACCCCTGTGTTCCCTACAGCACTATTTACAGTAACCAAGATATGGAAGCAACCCAAGTGCCCATCAACCAGATAAAGAAGAAGTGGTACGTTTAGACAGTGGAATATTACTCGGCCATAAAAATTGAAATCTTGCCATTTGTTACAACGTGGATGGACTTAGAAGGTATTGTGCCAAGTGAGAAAAGTCAGATAGAGAAAGAAGACTACCTTATGTTCTCACCTACACGGGGAATCTAAAGAACAGCCACAAACAAAACAGAAACAGACTCGTAGATACAAAAAAAATTGACGGTGATCAGAGAGGAGGGAGTTGGGCGTTGGATGGACAAATAGGAGGCATTAAGACGCACAGATCGGCGGTTACACTAGTCACGGGATGTAAGGGCAGCATAGGGAATACAGCCAATAATGTGGCAATGACTGTGTTTATTGCCAGATGGGTGCTGGGCGTATGGGGGGTGGGGTCACTGCATAAATTATAGAAATGTCTGACTACTATGCTGTAGACCTGAAACTAATATAAAATAATATTCAATGTCACATGTCAGTGAAAAAGATTTTTTTTAATATGAAGTAGATGTATAGCTTTCCTTTTTCAGTAGATTTCACAAAAATGTTTAAAGTGGCAACGTAATGTGTACTATTGGCAAACTTAAAAAGTTGGGGATATTCTGAATAGAACTATAAGCACAAGATGTATTTCCAAGAAATGAATACCATATTTTCCGGCGTATAAGACGACCGGGCGTATAAGACGACCCCCTAATTTTACAGTTAAAACATAGGTTTAGGCCTATATTCGCTGTATAAGACTACCCCCCACTTCCGAGGCTGTAGTCTTATACAGCGAATATAGGCCTCAACCTATGTTTTAACTGTAAAATTAGGGGGTCGTCTTATACGCCCGGTCGTCTTATACGCCGGAAAATACGGTAATAGAGACGGAGCTCCACCTGTATTGTTTTTAGGGAGCAGAGGGGAGAACTAGGACTTGCATGGGGAGTACGAGGCACTTGGACTTGACGTAAAAAAATATTTACTTCCTGAGAAATATAAAAAAATATACGTGTCTGATGGTCTTCTGATAAAATGTTAGCATTCTCCATGTCTTTGGACTCCATGAGCGATATCCTGAGTTTTGCATCTCTGTTCAATCGCTACTGTGCAAATGGTGTTTTCCTTGATTTCGTTGCAACATGGTACAGCCTTTGTTGTAATTTCAGGGATCTTACTGATTGTAGTTTCCAAGTGCTTCCTCCAGACAAGAGCGTGGGGGTGGGGGAGGAGTCAGCCAGTAAGGATGTAGTGACAGCGCAGAGGCCCAAACGTCGGGTTTCCGGTCCTTACGGTTCTGTGCGCTTTGTTGCAGCTCATTGTGTGATACAAACGCAAGGACAGGACGTGTGGACTAGACATAGTCGAGTCCCTCCAATAAAGTCGTCGGCCAGCTGAGGATGGTACTTTGTGTCTAAGGTTAATGAAACGTTTCGTAAGCGACACATGTACTTTAATATTTGTCCTGTGTACAGACTTCCCCTGGAAACATCCCCGTCACATAGGGTGGAGCAGATCTAAGCCACAGCCATGGAAGGCGCGGGGCTGCTTCCTGGGTGGGGGCTGGCTCACCTCGGAGCCCTCGTGTTCTGTGACGAAGACCACGATGAACCATTAAAATGGGTGACATCGGAGATGCCCACATGGCCGTGGGTGTCACACGGTGAGGACGTTGAGCGAGAGGTGGAGAAGGGCCATTGTAGCTGTCTTTGAAGTGTCCCATGGTTGTCGTGTCATTGGGAAGCCAGGTTCCTGCTGTGTGGGTCCCGGATGTGAGGGGCAGACCCGGGACTGAGTACCCGACAGGCCGGGTTTTAATTCCCTGGAAGAGAAGGACTGTCCTGATCAGACTTAGCTGCGGGCTTAGGCTATAGTGTGAATAGATTCGGACCCCGAACGTGTAACGTGGCCCTCTGGTCTCAAATCCTAAATTTCCAAACTTACCAGGCAAAACCCACCGTCATTACGCGATAATCATATTTTGTACTTTAATCCTGGAGGAATAAGAACATTAAGGACTATGTGGTGGCATCTGTCACTCAGGACTCTACAAAGACGCCTACCCTTTGGGAAGTATATATTAGAAACTCTTCAGTCCTCATAAGATTTCAGATATTTTTTCAAAGAAGTTGAGAAGATGTGTCCATTTTAGCTGAAATGAAATACTGTTGCCTCAGAGCTGCCTCTTGGGGAAATTTTTAGATTTATGTCAGGTTTCACTTTTAGTTATTGTAAATAATGCTTCCTATTAAAATCTTAAAAAATACTACTAAACCTTCAAATTTTTCTTACCAAGTCGTATTTATAAATCCTTCCTGTTATAAAGGATAAGATTTTCAGTGAGCGATGGTGCAAATGTGATAGTAACAGTGACAGTTTTCTCATTATGTAGCTCAGACATGACTTGACATTTAGCTTTGACTCATGAATTAACCATTTTAATATATTGAATTACTATTTAGCAAAAACCGGAGGGAAAAAAATGTGTTCCACTGACTACAGGCTCATACGCCATTTCCTATACATGTTCCAAAGAATCGGTTTCAAACACTAGAGTTACTAGATGTTCAAGTAATCTCCTCCCACAGCTTGAGCGTAGACGAACTGAACCCACCTTATGTAAATGTGTTCAGACAAAGTGAACAACGTGCTGATGCCACCTGCGCACCAACGTGGCATATTGTGAGCTCGTGTTCCAAATGAAGACCCTTCCCTTCAGTCCACCGTATAGAAATCACTTCATCCCACACCCAGCCATCAGTCACGCACTGGATTGAGCCATTTCGTTATTATTTTTTAAGTCTGGACATGCCCCTAGCACCGGAAACAGGATATTCCGAACGAAGACTCTTAGGGCCTCTCCCCTCTTACAGATAACAGCAAATATCAACGTGACTCATGGTATTTTTCCTTTCTTCTATTCATGATACTACGTGCCAGGAGGACACGTTGTAATATTAATGACACCATTTTCATGGAGTCAACCAGGCTTCAGGATTCGGCGCTGCTCTCATTTTTCTTGCTTTTTTGCTTCCATTCCAAGAGCCCAGAAATTCTTTTTTATTTCGTGCCTTCGGGGTTTATCTCATTCCTACCCTGTTTCCCGAAAATAAGACAGTGTCTTATATTAATGTTTGCTCCCAAAGATGCTCTAGGTCTTATTTTCGGGGGGATGCCTTATATGTATTTCAGCGAGAGGCGAACTGTAAGGAGGTCTTATTTTGGGGGGATGTCTTACTTTCGGGGAAACATGGTACTAGGTTCACCCTAAGGAGAGCCTTCCCACCCCCTCCTCACCAGCCTCGCCATCTGAACCCTTGGTCTCGAATGCGTTCTTCAGGAAGCGGTCAGGCTGGTCTGCCCGGAAGGCCGAGCATGGCTTCCCGCGGTCCCCGGGTGGCGGGCGGGCTGGGCGTCCTGCCGGTTCCGGTCCTTCCCTGCTGGGAGCCCGATCCCCTCTTCCGGACGTGCGTGGGCACTTCTCTGTGGGCCGGGGTGTCTCCGCTGGAGGCGGGGGACAAGGAGGCTTTGCTGCACGTGCTGAGCGGGGAGACCTGGTGCTGTTCTAGCACAAAGGGAGCCCTGGGGACAGCATTTGAGGTTCCTGGGCAAAACCGGAGCTTCTTGTTGAGGCTGGAGAGCCGCTAACACACACCGCGCCATCCTGAAGACAGAACAGAGCCGTTTGGCGGGGTGTCCGCAGTGGGACTGGAAACAGAGAGGTCCTTGTGCTCAGGGAAGACAAGGAGAGTGATGGGAGACCATGAGACGGAAGCGCAGAGGTTGTGGTCAGAGTGGGGGGTCTGAACTTCAGAAGGGACGGGTACCCTTCGGTGTCGGAAACCAGCAGAGAGCTGGGAGGGTGGCATTTCGGAAGCAGCCCCGGCCTTTCCAGCATGAGGGGGGCCTCGGGTGAGAGTGAAGTTGGCTGTGTTGATGATTTAGGGGTGATGGGAGCCCCATTCCTTCTGAAATGGAGCTCAGAAGGCCTCTCTGAACATGCCCAACATCCGCCAAGACCCCGAGGGGCCCTGGATCCTCCTTGAGCCATAAACGCTATGCTGTTGAGCGCTGATTCATCCAAGAACACACGTCTCTCTTCCGAGTGGAAGATTAATAAACAGGTGAGTGTCTACAATCTACTTAGGAGGAGGAATTCCTTCTGAAATGCTACTTACGGCAGCATTTCTACTTTCAAGTCCCACTCTAGCAAATATTTAGTAGTATTAACACTTGACTTTCGGGAAAACGGTCGATTCTCTTTGAGAAGGAAATCGCTTTACCTACGCATGCTCAGTTTCTCACGGGTTATGGTTTTTACTAGGTTCCTCACTCTATAACATTTCGGTTTCTCTTTGGCATATTTCTGTGAATGTTGAAATATGTAGGTGACTCGCATCCAATTAATTCAGCAAACACCTAGTAGATACTCCATGTTTGGGGTCATCTATGAGGATCTGAGGCTCCTAAATGTTTCTGGTGCCAGGACTCTGTCAGCCACGGAGTTGTGGTGTCCTGGGTCAATATTATTACAGAAGACAAATTACTCCCGCGTGTATGATATTAGGAGCTACTGCTGAATTCACGGTGTCTGCGTAGACTTCGTGAGAATGAGGGTGTGGACCTCTTGGATTCTGCTCCAGTAGAAATCTGAATCACGCTTCCCATAAGTTAGATCAAAGAATTATCTCACCGGGAAGTCTTCTTTTCTGACTGAGATTCGCCCACCCTGAAAATTCTCTTTCCCCTGGGAAGGGCGATGGCTTTACTGGACTCTGGGGCCTGGAATCCCTTTTCCTGGCCACTGTGAACACGCCAGATTGGCACGTAGAATTATGTGGCCCTGCATAGCATCTGGAGCCAAGGTGTTATGGAACGAAGGGGCCTCAGATTGTCACATTCAGTACACGTGCAAATGCACCGTAGCGGTTGGTAGCATTGTCTAACCATGAAGCATTTTTTACTCCAGAATCCTCATGATTAAACGGGGTCCAAAATGTTTCCCAAGTCCTCACTAATGCCGTCCGTTCTTCACATAAAAGCCTCTATAGATGCAGTTTAGGCAACAGAACGAATGTGGACTTTTCCACGATTAACCATGTAAGTGAACAATTTCGCGTGGTCTCTCTGAGCCTTGAGCGAACCTTGTAAGCGAAACGTGTGAGTGGGCTGTGAGGATTCTCTGAGGCCTTTGTAGAGCGTCTGACTGGTAGGGACAGTGTTGGCTTTTTTTTACTGATTTTAGACACAGAAAGTTACTGGACCGCATAGTGTCAAACCGTAAACGAAGAGTAAATTTAAACCGGTTTTCGTTGACACCGTGTGTGCTGAGAACGGACGCTCCGGTTTCCTTTTCTACACTTAGCACAGCGGTAACAACGCGAAGCTCTGATGGCTATCTGTGTCTTCTCCCTTTTCCTGTCAAGGAGTGTTTATCCTCAGCGTTTTTCCTTGTAAGTCCTCAGGGCAGTTCGAGTGGGGAGCTGTGAGCAGGGAGCCCGGGGGTTTGAGCGCGGAGCTAATGGGTCTGGAGTGGAGTGTAATGAGGTCAGAGCCGTTATCGGTCAGTGTTCTCTGACCCGCTTTCGAGACAAAGAACTCCATGTGCCCTGAGGCTGTTAAGTCAACAGCCTGTGTGTCTTTGGTAATGTTTGTACAATGGAATTGAGGGTCCGTGTGAAGGGAGTTTCTCATTTGTCTCCATAGTAGTATCATGCCGAGAGGCCTACTTTCCTCTCACAAGTACGGTAGTAACTTACTGAACGGTGTTCAGCGTTGATGATGGTGCCGCCTGTCCTAGAAGATCACTATCGGGACTGTCCTCTGGTTCTGGTGTCAGCAGCTCACACCCCAGCCACCTTGCACGCCTTCCCACTCGAGGGGCATCGGGGAAGTGACGACCCCCTACGTTTTCGTCTCCGGGGACTCTCCACGTCTGTTCAGAACTTTCCCTCTCGCCCAGCGCCCCTGCGTCCATGCACAACACCGTCAGCTTTGCAAATGTTAACCCCGCTCTGCTCCCCACACAGCTCTGGGGGCTGAGGGTCCTGCAGGGAGAAGTTGGTCATGATGGTCAATGGTGGTGTGAGCTGTGGACGGTAACGTGAGCAACGGTTCCGTGTTTCCAGGCGGAGCGATTGCAGAGGGCTGTCTTCCCGCTCGGGCCTGACACAGGGGCGCCCGGGGCTCGCACAGGCCTTGCAGTTGCAGGAAAACGAACGTCCTCACGCCTCGGCGCCCCCTCAGGGGTTCTAGTGGCAGAACGTTCTTGGGTTTCCCTGCCAGCCGATGCCTGTGCCCTCGTGAGCGTCACAAATGCCCAGGTCTTCTCGTAGAAAGTCAAGGCCGTGCCGTTCAGCACTGTCCTCGCGTTCTATTCCCAGAACCCCTGGAAGACTGTCTTCCGGGCTCCTCGCGTGGGTCAGCCAGAAACCGCACCGGAACAGCATTTCAATCTGCACCCCAAGTTTTATCATGCTCTCAGAAAGTGAGAATAAACATTAAAACCAAAATAAACTGCCCCGAAGTCACTGAAATCGTGTCATCCAAGCACTCCAATACTGCTTAAAATTAACCACAGGCTTTCAGTTGGGTCTTTAATTATAGAAAAAAATAATACACAAATATTATATTAGCATAATATAGAACGTGTTCGTCAGCATTTTATTAGAATACGCTAATAACATAACATGAATAAAAGAGTATTATAAAGTTCTTATTAGTACGTGACTAAAGTAACATATTAAAGATAT
This sequence comes from Craseonycteris thonglongyai, assembly GCA_004027555.1. Classification (NCBI taxonomy): domain Eukaryota; kingdom Metazoa; phylum Chordata; class Mammalia; order Chiroptera; family Craseonycteridae; genus Craseonycteris; species Craseonycteris thonglongyai. The sequence continues at coordinate 25,012 of PVKE010000275.1, read as the reverse complement.
AGTCATATTCTAATAATATTCTAAATAAGTGCTTCTCAGATTTAGGTTTTTTAAATACACTCTTTATTTTAAGCCTTTCACAGAACGTTGTGAGGATAAGAGAGACAGTTCCTGGACGTCGGAGGCCCCGCGTCTGGCCGTTGCCTCTTCCGTGAGTGCGGTCCGTTGGTCCCACTATTAGCGATATGGATGCGTTATTGTTCACTAGCGCCCGCACCGGACCCAGTGTGTTCTCTCTGCTCCAGAATCGCATCCGATGGCGCCTCCTGCTCAGCGCTCACATCTCCCGTGGTCATTTCTTAGGCCTCCCTGGTTTGGGGGACTGTGTTTTGACCAAGTCCTGGTCAGGTAGTTGTGGTTTGTGTGATGCTTTCTCTCCTGAGTGAACCGTGGCTCCAAGTTCTGGGGAGGAAGATCCCATCACATTGTAGATAATTCCACACTCTATATACCAGCAGCTCGTCTGAAATAGCTTTCTCGGGGTCTGGTCGTTGCAAACTCCCCACACCACCTTTCCTTGTTGTTTGCTCTCACTTTGTATCACTGTTTCCAGTACCGTTGGGGGCTATGGCAACTCCCACGAGCCTTCCCGTCTATCACTGTGTCTCCCTCCACCCGCTGACGGCCATGGCTTTTGAGTGTACTCCTCACGCCGACCAATGACCGTGCCTGGAAAGGTTCCTCACTCCCCTTCCATCCACCACAGGCCCCGAATCCCCACAGATCATGATTTCTCTCGGCCCAGACCCTCCGGATGAACACCCGGGTCACGTCGCTGAGGCTTCAGCTCCACCCCTGCTGTCCAACGTGCCTCTGGGAAAGGCCTCCTTCCCGTTCGCGCCCGCTGTGGACATCGCGGTGCAGCTGCTCGGTCATTAACAAGAGCCCCCGGGACGCCCGTGCGTCTCCCACGCCTGACATGGAGGCCCCGATATTTTCCCCGGTCTCTGTTTCAATGCTCCGTGAGTTGTGACTGCGTTGGTGCTGGGGTTCCTCTTGGCCGTCCTCTGTCACGACTGCCCCCATCCTACCGCTTATGGGGGGCCCAGAAGCAGTGGGTAAGGGCACACATCCAGCGAGTGAGTCCTAAGGTGGCGGGAGCCAAAGCTCGGACACGTTCCCGTACTGCATAGCGAGCACTTGGTAATCGATTTTGTTATCCGTGTTTCAATTCGCCTGGGTGGCAGCGCATCTTCCTGAGAAGGCGTTTTGGATTTTCAGCCTAGTATATCGGTGTTCGCCTTCATCGTATTCATCGAGTCTCTTCAGAACAGACTTCAAAGTCTTCTAAATAAGCATAGAAATCGGGGGGTTTCCTTCTTCATGGCCCATTAACAGCTTTTGATTTAAAGCGAAAGAACAAAACATTCGCCTGTGTATATAAGTGACATAGCCTGTGGCTGCTCCTGCCGTCCGGGCTCCTAGACTGCAGTCAATTCCTCCAAGAGGAAAAGGGCCCCCGGAAAACCCGATGTCGGGGCAGCACCTTGTCCCTCCCTCAGCGACCAGAGAGGACGGAAGCGCTTCCTTCTGATTTCGTTGCAGTGAAGACTTGGACGGAAGCTTTGCAGCTCTGCAATGCTTTCAGAAGAGCAGGGCTCGCCCTGAAAATGAGGCAAGATGAACTTAAGTGCTCATAGCTGAGTACTTCACAGGAGGGAGCAGCGATGGGCCAGTGCTGGAAGGTTTTGTTTGTCTGTTTTGTTTCTGATCAATGTTTTTTAGGGCAATTTTCGACTGACGGAGAATTGCAGGTAACGCCCAGTCCCTTCCTCCTGTTAGGGACGCCTTCCGTTAGCAGCGAGGAAGCTCGTGTGGACACGCTCCTGTGAACTAAGCGGCCTACCCTCCTGCGCCCTTACTCTTTCCCCAGTTGTCCTCTTTCTGTCCCAGGACCCCCCCAGGTGCCACGTAGCCACCACGTCTCCGTCGGCTCCTCAGACCGGCCCGTCTCTGGTGACCTTGACTGTTGGACGCGTGCTGGTTCCGGATGTCACTTCCTGTAGAAGGTCCCTGGGTCCGGATCTGCCGGACGCTTGTCTTGGGCACGTGGGGAGGATGGCCTTGGAGGTAAAGCACCTTCTCCATGACACGCCATGACGTCCCTGTGGCCGCGAAGCATCGCTGTGCTGGTGGCCTTGGTTGCATGGCTGAGGGGTGTTAGGTCCGGTCACTCACAGCTCGTCTTTGGCTCCCTCCTCCCTCACTGCTGACTCTCACGTGGCCACAGACGGCCCACAGCCCGGCCGGGAGCTGTCACCCATTTCCTGGAGGGGACAATGTCTCTATCAACTGCTCTGTGGTCTTCTACTACAGAGATTTTTCTTTTTCTCTTATTTGTTTATATCAATATGGACTCCTGGCTGTTGATCTTACGCTTTGGATTAAAGGCCAATATTACTTACGTTTTCTTGCTCTCGTTGTTTCAGGTTAGGCCAGTGAGGGTCTTGCCATTTGGTAACGTGACCAGATGTGAACATGGGTAAAGCGGGACACCATGGACCGGGGGGGAGGGGGTTCTTGATTAAAAACTGGGTCCATCTCCCGCCGTTCCCTAGCTTGTCGTGCATTCTTTCCAAAAATCCGGACTTTTTTAAAACCCCGTGGGACGCGGGACACATTGTTAAAATTCGGGACTGTCCCACCAAAAGCGGGGCGTCTGGTCACCTTACCTTTGGGCTACTGTGTGATTTGACGAGCCCCCTTCGTACGGGTTTGTCGTCGTTGGTGGCGGTTTCGGACATGTCCTCACTTCCCCGCCCTGCAGACGCTCCGGGCTCGTCTCGCGCACGACCTGCCCCGCCCTGGCATCAGCCATCTCTCCGAGGATCCGCTTTAGCCGACACGAGGCGCACTCCTGAAATGTGCTTCAGCGACGTTCACCCGAGGCCAGTGCATCGCGTTTGCTAACCCGCTGTGTACAGACACAGACGTCGAAGGCACGTGCGATGGTTACGTTTGCAAACAGCAGTGGAACCCAGTCCGTGGAATACAAGTCGTCGCAGACCCTCACTTCACTTTGCTGCCACCAGCGACCATTCCGATGACGTTTAGTCTGTGGACTCCGTGAAATGAAACGGAGAGCCGACGTCACGCTCTTTCACCTTAAACGGAGGTTTACGTTCTCATGCTTCAGATTACACCTTCCTGGCTTGGACTGGAACACGCTTCCCTTCTTGGGATTCACCGAAGAGTAGAGACATTCGGCTACAGAAATGCCAGTTTCCAGCCAAGGGCCTTTGAGTGAAGGAGGAACAGGCTGCAGCTCCACGCTCAGCCGGGACTCCCACACTCACCGCCCACACCTCGCCCTGACCCACGGCTGCATCACCTCCCAAATCGTGGGTTCAAATCCCCAGCTCGGAGGAAGAGCTCCGCTCTCGGGAGCCGTAGCATCTCCATCACAACCGTGTCTTCTTTTCTCGTTGGCCCTGCACGGTCCATGCATCCAGCTTCCCAAGTCCTCCCTTCTGTCCCTGTGTCCTTCCCTTTACTCGAGTGCCCAGCAGTCACCTTGAGTCAGGAACCAGCACTGGCCTCGTGTGTAACTGCAGAGTCCTAAGGCCTTCGAGACGCACGTGCACACACACACGCATACGTATCATGTAGTTAGAATTCTATTAACTTTAATATATCACAGAAAACAATAGGTGCTTTGTTATGAAGAGAACAAATATCAATATTTTAGACCACAGAATAAAACAAACAAACAAAAAAAATGCAATACTTTAAAAAATATATGCGGTGATGTTGTGTCTTTGCAAAAGGAAATATTTCATATCTCAATATTTGAGTCTTATGTTTGTTGCGTTCCCCCAACTACATGGTTTCTGCTCCTATTTCTTCCATAAAAAAATAAAGAAAACCTAATGCTTAAGTCATTCAACAGAGTGGAAAATATGTTGGAACTCAACTATGCTAGAAAGCCTCATTGGACCCTCGAATCGTGTCGAGGAAAAACCACCGTCTAGGTAGATGGTTGGGGATGTTTCCTCGGCGGATTCTAGAAGGAGACGTGTCAGTGTGGTGATTCCAAGACTCGTCAGGCCGGGAGCCAGTCCTGGTCCCCGGGCGGCAGGTTCGGTTCTGAAAGGTTGGCCAACACCGCGGGCGGGGACCCTGTCAGAGCCCCGGGGTTTGCCGCACGTGTCACCCGTAGGAAGCTCCTGTCCACTGTTTATTCATGGTCACAGGGAACAAATCAACAGGGAGAGAGAGGCGCGTGTGTCCACGTGACAGCCACACGCGAGGCGGGGTCGTGAGGAACTGGTTCCCGGGAGGATTTCAGGGGAACGCCGTGCTGTGTAGACTGATGTACGATTTTCGTTATCTCGGCCTTGCAATTCGCTGCGCGGTGTCCGAGAGCTGGGTGTCGTCCTAAGCGGCGTTGCGTTTATGGCTTTTCTTTAAGGAAGTCAAATGAAAGCCCACACTACTTAACGGGGTGAAGGATTAACAATGTCCATTTCTTTTCATTTACGTACAAGGTGCAAAGTGTGCGTCTGGAGCAAAATTACGAAATTAAAAACAAAGGAAGGCATTTCCATGTATAAGTTCATTTTCCAAAACCGTGACAAATGTGAGCTCTTTCTGTAAACTCCCTAGAGCCACTGCTTGAAGTGGAACTTGTCCCCTCCGTTGAAAGGGAAGGTAGCGGATAAAATACCTTCCGCGTTCTCTCAGAGAACAGGCGTTTTCAAGTAAACCTTGAACATTTGGTACCATCTCCCGGCCTGCTTTTGTTGGGAGCCTTAATTTAGTTTCCGCAATTCGATAATTATTTTACCCAGAGAGGTTTCATTATATTGCACGATTATCCTGATTTTTTTAAGCTGAAAAAAAACAGACTCTTCTCGCAAGCAAGACAAGCGACTGCAGTACTGAGAATGCAACACGAGAGATAGATTAGGAAATGCAAATACGTCTTCTGTCAACGAGGTGCTGATGGAAGCTATGCTGGCCAACGAGAGCTAGAACAGGACACGGCTGTGTTAGGGAAGAGTTCTGGGGGTTTTAAGGGAGGAGGATGACCAAGACCCTTGTCACTGTGGATTCTTTCTCTGCACCTTTGAGATGTAAATCTTTTTAAAAGCCTGTGGCCAGTGTCACGCCAGGGACGGTCTTTCTGAAGGACCCAGGAAGCAGCCCGTTGATCCGTGAGCATCCAGGGAAATGAGCCCCTTTGTCTCAGTCTCTGTGGGAGGGTAGGAGCTACACTTAGTAGGTGGCTCTGCTTATTCTCTCCTTGCTCACCTTTGCCAACAATAAACGTGCCCTTTCCCTTCATCAGAGGGAAGGAGAGAGGGGAAGATGGGGTGAGCAGACCCTAAGGTGAGGGAGGAATGACGGATTAGACAGCAGGAAAAATGAATTTGAGGTATAAAGCACAAATATCCAGGGTGGGAATGAATGTAAGCTGGTGCAGCCACAATGGACAACAGAATGGAGGTTCAACAGGCTACACAGAGAACTACCGTGCGATCCAGCAGATGCCCCATCTGTGTACGGACCTGAAGACAAAGAAAAGAGGACGTTAAAGAGATAGATGCACCCCCGTGTTCATGGAAGCACTATTCACAGTAAACGGGACACAGAAGCAACCTCAGTGTCCCTCAAAGGACAGATAGAGAAAGAGGCGGTACATACAGCCAATGGAATATTACTCAGCCAAGAACAATGAATGGCGTCTTGCAATCAGCAGCCACAGGGATGGAGCTAGAGGGCCTTATGACAGGTGAGATCAGTCAGAGAAAGATACATGCTGTGTGATCTTAGAAAGTCAAATTCATAAAAGCAGAAGGTAGAGGGCGGGTGACCAGAGGGCGAGGGGAGAAGAGGAAGTGGGGAGATGTTGATCGGAGAGTACAGATGTCTGGTTTCGGACAGGTCGGTTTGACCTTGTATGTACTTAAAAGTTGCTAAGAGAGTAAATCTTCAACATTCTCACCACCAAAGAGAAATGGAAAGTGTGTGACACACTGGAGGTGTTCACTAGCTCCGGTGGTGATCACGTCACAGTGTGTAACAGCGTCCACACAACACAACATGTGCAGCTTAAAGGACGCAGTGTGACATGTCAACTATGTGCCTATAGGGCTGGAGAGAATGTCCGTGCACAGCTATGCACGTGGGACATAAACAGCAGTTCTATGTACTCGCGGTATTTAAATTTCATAGGCGGGGTGATTAGGAAAGAAAATCTAAAATGACTCTTTAGGGGGAGCCGGGAGGGCTCAGTGGGTTAGGCGCTCACTTTGCAGCCCTGGGGACTGAGGATCGAATCCCGGCCCCGGCCCGTGCGGACCCATATGCTGAACTGGGAGCTCCCCCAGCTCAGTTCTCTCTCTGTCTCTGTATCTCTCTCTCTCTCTCTCCCTCCCTCTCTCTCTCTCCCTCTCTCTGTCAAAAAAAAAACAAACAACAATAAAAAAAAATTAATTAATTAATTAATATGACTCTTTAGTTGGGTGACAGTGAATTTTAAAAAAAAGGCTTGAGAAATGGTGACTCGGGTCATCCTAGAAGTTCTGCCGTAGACAAAACGGAAACAGTTCCAGCTTCTGCCTCCGTCTGTCTGAAACGGAATCTCACTTATTCTGTCGGAAGAAAGAGTGAAGTGGGATCGGAGGCCGTGACCCACTGAGCCCAGATGCTGTTCAGGGAAAACTGAAGTCTCTCCTTTCTGCAGAAGGGGACGCGCACGCGTGACACTGTGGTTCTTCATAAGGGCTGCTACTGAGACGTTAGGTCTGGTGTTCAGGTGCTTGGGTTCGATTTTAGGATTCCATCCCTCCTCACAGTTTCAGGAATCACCCTTTGTAGGTAAGCATTTAACGTATCTAACTTAAAGTGACCAGACTTTAACATGGGTAAAGCGGGACACCATTGACCGGGGGGAGGGGGTTCTTGATTAAAAATTGGGTCTATCTCCCGCCGTTCCCTAGCTTGTCGTGCATTCTTTCCAAACATCGGGACTTTTTTAAAACACCGCGGGACGCGGAACAAATTGTTAAAAATCGGGACTGTCCCGCCCAAAGCGGGGCGTCTGGTCACCTTAGTCTAGTTTCAAGCTTGAACCCCGTCCTTTAGTTTGGCTTCAGGCAGGTTATCTAACCTCTGGGACCGTCTTCTTGTCTGTAAAGAAGGGAAGATGCTTGTACCTCTTTCATCAGACGGGTATGAAAATAAAATAAAATGAGTTATTTCAGAGTGTTGAGAGCCAGTGCCTGGCCCACAAAATCACAACAAAGCAAAGCAAACAAACACGCACAAAACGACACAAGATGTTAAGCCACTAAAACGGCAGGTGGCCAGGGGTCTCGCTGATACTTTCAGAGCATGTTCGTTCCTCTCGTGTAGCTTCGGAACGGGCAGTGATATTCCTTCTGTGGCTGCCTGTGTTTCCCTCCCGCTTTCGGGGCCGCTTCGACGTTAGCTGAGAACACGCTTTCCGCTTTGAACCGACGAGCCACCAGGCGGGTTTTCCGTCACCAGCGCGCACGGAGTCCGGGCGTACTGAAGATGCTCCGAGAGCTAGAGGGGGGATTGACACATAAAAAGGGGCAAAAATATATGAACCAGGCGCTTTGAATCCTAAGACTCACCTGGGCTGTTTCCTAAAAATGGCCATTCCAGGTCCCCACCCTCAAAGACTGTGCCTTGGGGACAGGCCCAGACTAATCATACACACAGGTTTCCTCCCCCAAGCGGGAAGTGGATCCATGTTGTCCTACTACGTGCTCCTCGTTGGCCCGGCTTCTTGTCTGAACTCAGGCACCGGGCAATGTGATCCTAGTTAACTAGTGCTTTTAATTTTTACATACTAGGAATTCCAACACTTGCCTAACGTACAGCAGGGGGTTGTTGGAAGAGTACGACCCCAAAGCAGTTGTAAAAGTGAAAATTATAAATCAGCGTTGATGTCTTTCTGACCATTCCCCTGTGATCAGCAAGATGGGCCGAGTGAGTCAGGGTGACGTGTGGCATCCATGTTTGGTGCCACTGCGGCCACCAGCCTTTCCCTCCACCATCCCGTGATTAGACATTCGTGACTCTGATTTCCTCTCTGGCATTCGAAGCCATACGTGACCATTTTAGCCGAAGCAGATGTTTGCTTCCTCCTGTAGCAGTCCGCGCGCATGTTCTGTTGGGAGACTGGGTGTTTTAACAGCTAGGAGATGAGAACCTTCGTGAATACTAGAGTGGGTTTTCCAGCCCCCAAGAGATTCAGCTGTTGAAATGTCTCATCCCTAAATGCTCAAGAGTTAGCTCCTTTTTCGTATAAAGACTGTTCTCTGGGAGGGTTGGTCCAGGAGAGATACCAGTGGGTTCAGGGCGGTTGGAGGACAGCCACGTAGCCTGGAACACTCTGCTGTCAGATTAACGTGTAATATTTTAAAACATGCAGCTGTAGGCGACTTTCTAAGTGAGTCCGTGACAACACGGAGACAGTGGTCCATGTAATAATGTACAGATGCACAGACACTGGCGTGGAGCCGGGACCGCACGACCGCGCAGGTGCTGGGAACGCGAAACAATGCATCATCACATGGCCTCCCTAATGTACCTCCGCTGAACATCGTGTGAAAACCGCTTGCTGAACATGCTGTTTTTCCTGGCGCTGTGGTTGTGACCAGATGAGCCGTCATTAAGTGTGGGTCACTGAGCAGAGAAACGGGGGTTTAAACGATGGAGCTACTTACACGCCGGCGAATAAGTCAACGCATGTGCTGCACGAAGGTGGAGCAGAAATCTCCAGGAGCCCAAGGACAACCAGGGCTCCCTAAGAAACTATTCCGTGTGCCTGATTTTGAATGTTGAGAAAAACCAGATACAACATTCACAGTTCTCCCCGTGGCTTCTTCAGCTCACGGTCGCCCCTTCCTCCATGTTTTACTTCTAGAATCGAGAATACGTTTCATCATGCAAGGTCTGTGGGTCTTTACAGGTTGTAAGACAGCATTCCCCCCCAAAAGGGGCAAAGAGGTCTTAAACTCAAAAAACACTTCGACGTTCATGGGATTCAGCTGAGCATGTCGTCGCTTTCTTTTGGACCATTTTGTGTATTTCAAAGCGTTCTTCTACAGATTTTACTCACAATCTGTTGTTTCCTAGAAAAGGTCAGGTTTTATATCAAGATTGTATAGTCAGTAGATGCACTTGACCCTGGTCAATTAGAGAATCTCAAGCCACTCAATGTTATATTATTTCATGTGAAACCTAACCAAAGTGGATGGTACCCTTTTTATTTTCGATGTAACCCCAGTGTGACTTGAGAAATAATGTCCTCCAGCAATTAATCACTATCTCCTTCATAGTGCATCCAAATACTTGCTAGCATTCTCCATAATTTATATTGCAATTCATCCCGCACATTGCTGGATGTTTTGCCTGATTCTCATGAACCATCTTCTAAGGTAGTTAAGATTGACAACCCCAAACAAAGAGAAACGGTCGTTTCCGTGAAGCCGACGTGAATCACGGTGACGCTGATGCCACCGTGTCTGCATTGCACTAGAAGGGACCCATCTGCCCATGGTTCCCACCAAACTGCAAATTAGTTCTCTGCACCAAAATGTGGACTTTTTTCTTCTTGAAAGTAAAACTTGGAATGTGTACGTTATCTTAAATGACTTTTGCAGAAAACTTGTCACATTCATTTAGCTTCATATCTGTGTCGCTCTGGGCAAAGCACATTTCTGAAACCCTGCTACTTACATGCAAAACGAGACTGCACGAGACTGCACTCTCGTGTGCTTTCTAGGTGGCAAATCCCATGTTTCTTGAAGTGACTAAGACTCTGCTTCTAGGAATATTTCTTACTCAATATTTTTTTTCAGTAAAAAATGAACATTCATAGAGGTGTTTCTCATACTCTATGGATCTATAACCACATTTACTGGTGTTTTGTGGAGTATCTGAAATTACTTTTAATATTGAATTATAACTGCGATGACAGTCTGAAACATAATTTTCTTATCTTCTAAGTCATCTAGGCAACTCCTGATAGATGTGTGAGGTCGTGGGACTGCGTGTCCTTGTTTTGATGCTCACTGTTCCATTAGGTCCAAGGGAGGCGGGTTGTTTAACGAGTGTGTTCAGTATGAACATGGTGCCTTGATTCTGAGCGAGCGTCACCGCCTCCCGTCCAGCTGACGGAATCTTGGTGGGTGACGAGCAGAGTGGATAAAACTGAGAAACTGTAGTCGCAGCGACAGATCGAACTTAAATTGTTCACCTTTGTGACAGACACAGATTCATGTTTCAAGCTTATGCTTTATTATTATTATTATTATTATTTTTAATGTTTTGGGGGGTTTTTTTTTATATCTTTTCACATTTGTAGGGAGTAATTATCTTTTTATCTTCAGTGCATATTTATTTCTATTTTACTTTTGACAGATAGAGAGAGAGACAGAGACAGTTAGAGAACCAAACTGTGGGAACTCCCCAGTTCAGCATGTGGGTCCTGCCTGGGCCGGAGCCGGGATTCGATCCTCGGTCCTCATGGCCTCAAAGCGAGCACTCAACCCGCTGAGCCGTCCCGGCTTTCCCCTATTATTATTATTTTAACTGAACCGGGGGCCTCACCGCATTCGGGAAGCACACCCCAGTTCAGCATGTGGGTCTGCATGGGCCGGAGCCGGGATTCGATCCTCGGTCCTCGGGGCTTCAAAGCGATCGCTTAACCGGCTGAGCCCTCCCGGCTTCCCCTTATGCTTTCTTTTAAATGACCTTTGGTCCCATACAGTCAATCATTACTTTGAAGCCCAGCATTTTGATAAGCCAGTTGGTATGGTCTGCAGCTCACAGAAGAGGTGACAGAGGCCTGCCTCCCCCCCACGGCCTCACGTCTGCGGTGATCCTGCTGGGACCCCAGATCCCAGACGCACAGAGTGTCAAATCCCTGGCCTCACGGGGGCTTGTTCACCCCGGAAAGCCTCTTCCCCTGTGTGCCTGGCGAGTTCCTCCTAAAGACCCAGGACTCCCCCGGGCCGCCGCCCCTGTACCCCTCCCTCCCTCCCAGAAGTAAACCCCCTTCTGGGTTTTCACACGAAACATGCATTTAAAGCCATCGGCGGGCCACTCCTCCTTCTGGGCAGGTCACAGTATTTGATTGCTCTGCATGTATGTCCTGACCCGCGGATTGCACATGGTAGTATTTATGGAGCTCTGTTTTTTTCAAGTTTTAGGTAACTCTTCCCAGCGCATTTAATGTCACGACCGGCCTACGAGGGCCGTCCAGGAAGCACCCAGCCACGGAACCACGCTCGCCAGATTGGCCACGGCTGGCTTGTTCTCTCAGAAAGACTCTGATGTACTCTCCGCAACGGAGAGAGAGGGAAGGGGATCGGGGAGCCCGGGGAACGAGGAGACACACGCCTCGTGCGTCCTGGGTGGTCTTCCGGGCACTCGTAGGTGACAGAAGCTGACGCCAGCCTCTGGAGTCGGGGAGGCCAGGCGCCCAAGGCTGAGGGACCGAAGTCTGTGCTCCGCGTCCCGCGCGCCCGCGACGTGCGTCTGGTTTGCTCACGTTGGTCTCATAACAGTCCGAGGGCAACCGTGGGTCCCGCGTGAGCACTGGGTTCCTGGCCTCCGCTTTATGGGGGCCTCCCACAGCCCACGGAGGCCCAAACCTCACGTTCGACAAGTCAGGGGACTGAGGACGGTGGTGGGTGAAAGGTCCTTGTGGGCATTTGAGAAACGTAAAATAAATTATCTAGCAACGGACCCTCCCCCCCCACACAGTGGTATCGCTATAATAAGTTGGCTCCGTTTCAACACTCCTTATGCTGCTAAACCGAGCTTGCCCAACGCAGATCCGTGAACTTTCTTAGAACATTGAGATTTCTTTTTTTTCTTTTAACTCATCAGCTATTGTTAGTGGTGGCGGATTTTCTGTGCGGCCCGAGACAATTCTTCTCCCGACGTGGCCCAGGGAAGCCACAAGGTTGGGAAACAACAGTGTGCTCAGCGGATTATTTGATGGCGAAAGGCCGAACCTTCCTGTGTCACATATTAGAAGAATACATGAAATACCGCAGAAAGGCTTTGAAGAAAGAGGTCACTTCTTGTGAACACCCCCCTCCCCCCGTTTTCTAACCACGTAACCTCAGACCGCTGTTTCTGAATCTTCCTGATCATGAAGGCACAGGTGCTACCGTTTGCCGACACACAAACGCGTGCTTGTGCGGAACACGTAAAACCCGGCGACACGCGTGTCGCGTGGCATTCGGGCTTCAGCGAAAGGCTCAGGAAAATCGCTTTTGGCTGCTTCCACAGCGCGATCAGAAACCCACGGAGCTTCGCCAAAGCTGCCCAAGACGAGTAGCCCGTAAAGTAGCTCATTCCGCAGCGACTCCCATGAACGTCGTCCGGTGGGTCCCTGGGGAAGTCGCGTCGTCTGCAGAAACGACACGGACGACATGCGTGCGAAGCGCTGCCTCAGGATCCCAGCTGAATTTCGCGTACATGCAAACAATTCAAAACTGTTCCTCAATTCGAAGGACATGCGAGCATTTCTAACTGAATTCGCGAGCACAGAAGACTCCGGGTTTTTTGCTGTTTCAAATTAGCACCTTCTCTCGTGTGACGTCACAGTGGGGCTCGCCCAGGGCACCATGTGGGCAAAGCCCAGGGACCATCACCTCACACAGAGCAAGGCTGACGGCCGAAATAGAGGGGCGGGCCCGGAGCTGGGCTCAGGGAGCACGTTGGGTCATTACACGTTGTGTGGATGTGACAGGGTCTTGGGAGAACGAGAGGGCGGCGGGAGGCGATGAAGCTCAGGCCGGTGGTCCATTTACTATCATCTCGTGACCCTTCCCATGAAGGTCCAGTCTGTTTTCTCGATGGGGGTGTCACGTACGAGGAAGTGTTTGGGCTGCAGATCATCACACACACACACACACACACACACCGCACGCGAGCGGCTTGGGCAAACATTTCAGATCTTTGCGGGCAGGACTTAGGCGCGTCTTTGTGGAACGGAACATTGACATAGTTCACGTCGCGCATGATCCGAACAGCCCGGGGTTTCCGTTACTCTTTTGGACAACGGACTCCTTTTGACTTCTGTGACCTGAAGTTCGCATCCGATACGTGTGGCCCCGGCGCTTCGTTGGAACCCCCGATTAGAACAGCACAGGGTGCTTGTGAGCAGTGACCAGGCGGAGAATGGGGCCGAGGCTCACGCCGCAGCATGGACGTGAACACCCGTGTTGAGTCTGCAGCGGCCGGTCCTAGGCTAACGCTCCTTGGAGCCGGGTGTGCAGCCACCGGGGCCGCTGAGCGATAGGCATCTCCAGCCCGTACGTCCGGTGCCCTTGTGGTCGTGACCTCGTCACGCGCCCGGCGTGTCCACAGCACCTGACAGGTGTTCCCGTCCATGTGCCCCTCGGGAGCAGAGATGGATAATCCGGAGCATTTACTGAGCGTTTCTCACTGTTCTGTACATGTTTTATCTGGCACGGGGGCCTCACACAGAGTAAATAAAAAGATCCTGTCTCTTGGGCACTTTTCATTGGCGCTGAGTGTAACGTGAGCCCCTGGCTTCTTGGGGGCTGGGAGGGTCTTGGAGCATCTTGTAACTGGCATTGTCTTCTCCGTGTGACGGTGACAGTGACAGGAACTCAGGCGTGGTCCCCGGTTAGCGCCATTCCTGGCGTTTCCTGTCTATGGTTCGTTGATGCCCCCACATCCTTTGTAGGCCCTTTTCCATCATCCTTTGTCTCCTCTACTCGTTTCGATCCCATTTTACCTTTTCACCAGGTCTGGACGTTGAACGTTGGCTTAAATCCGTTTTCTGAATGATACAGGTGTCGCACGTTCTGGTGCGATTCAGGCTCAGTTCACGTTCCTGTCGTTGCTGAGTAAGTGACAACGTCGTCTTTCTCAGTCGGGCGATTTCGTGCTTTCGCATAGAGGGAGGGCACGCTCTCGTGTCCACGTTGGGTGAGACATTCTCAAATAGCATCACATTTCAAACACAGTCTTCGATGTCCCCGAGGTTCAGACACCGCGCCGGTAACGGGCCTCCGCTTTGCCCCGTACGCCAGCGTGCCTCTGTCTTCCGTTTAGAAAGGTTCAAGGTGAGTGTCCTGGCTTAAAACCATGAATGTCTTTTTTTTTTAATCTCAGACATTTTGCGATTTCCAACTACATCTAACTCAAGACAAACAAGCTCGTTAGGCGTGAAGCTAAAACTCCCAACACAAATCTCCTGATTGTCGGTTTAAATTCTAAAATCATTCATCTCCCTTGCTGTGTAGATAAAGGGATGTCTTAGAAATCAGAGAATAGTAAGATGGGAAATTGCCTAAAGGATCCCACCGTCCAGGGGATCAGATGAAGCCGAGCTTTGTAGCTGGAGCCGGGCCGGCGGCTCTGGCTGGGACGCCCCCCACCCCGGACAGCGGGGGCCCCGAGACGGAAAGAACCTGTAAATGAGTGTCTGAGAAGGAAATTAAGGTGCTGTCGGAGTTCATGCTTCACGCAGGACTGCAGAGCATCCAGGGGCACGGAGAACCCGGGGCCTGAATTCGGGTTCACTGGTCCCTGCCCCCCAACTTGGGGGCCTCGCTTGTCCTATGGGCTCCTGCAACTTGAACTCGGGTAAGGCTGCGGTGTTTCCGGGTGGAGTTTTTTTGTGCCGACAGTATAATGATAAGGAACGGGACAGAAGTGACTGGGATATACTGTTGGGATGTACAGGAGAAAAAAAACTCCAGAACCTCCATGGAGACTTCGTATGTAAACTTTATTCTCAGTGACGGTCTAGGGAAAGCCGATCAAACGAACTTGCACATAAAGCTCCGGGGCCAGAAAGTTCCCAGTCACTGGGTTTTGCAAAGGATTTTGATTGCAATTTCACGGCCCTGCCGTCGTGCGATATCCGCAGTCCGAGAATTTGACCCTGACGGGCAGGTGTTTGGGGCAATACGACCTAAGGGTGAGGGTGGCTGAGCTGCAACAAGACCGCATGCGTGGACGCTCACGTTTCAGTTTTGCATATACTTTTCCCACATGTCCCACAGGTGTACGGATGTCTTCATGTATTGGAGCCATTTAACCGTTTTTTTAAAAATCCTCAGCTTGTGAGCTCTGGAGAGCAGATGGCAGGACAGCTGTGACCTGCACGGTTCCCCAGGCCTGGGACCCGGTCACACACAGGGCCGGGGGTGGCCTAGGGCCCTCGCAGGTCTAACACTGACCGTGCCCACGTGTACCCAGACAGCACACCTCCTCCTAGCTCGGGCAGTTACACGGGCTCCCAGACCCAGACAGGAGTCGTGGGAGTGACGGTAAGACAGGGGTGCGTGCTGTTGTTGTGAACGCGAGTGGATTCCATGAGTCTCAGACGATTCCTAACCCGCAGGAAGCACGTGTTCAGTCACGCCGAGGACAGAGGGCCGTTCGCTCCCCGTTTGTGGAGCCGGGTGCTGCATCTGGCCCTGGCCTTGAGCCCACACCCAGACCCTCCAGTGCTGGCGGCTCTCGGGAGGGAGCCCGGCCCCGGAGGCAGAGCCCGTTCTGTGGATTTGTCTGGAATGTTCAGAAATCCTCTAAAGGTCCTAGAAACGTGTCCCCACCTCATTTATTCCGGTGTCCCCTGCCGGCCCAGTGGCTGAAGTTGCACTTCACGCTGGTCCTCAGGGTGGCTCACCTCGTGTGAGCCAGAACCGGGTGCTGCTTCCCTGTTTCCAGCCCCTGACCCGACGGCCCTGCCTGTTCCGCTCTCTGGGCCGTGGCGAGTGCTCAGTGCGCTGTCCTGGGCGTCCGCCGTTTGCTGGTCACATGTCTTTCTGCCTTTTCTGCAGTTGCATGTGGCTTTCTGTGTGGACGCGGACGTTCACTGTCACCTCGTTTCTTCTCCCGAGAGTTTAACGGACCCACTTTTTTTGGAGAATGACCAGCACGTCTCACAGGAGTTCTGGGAGGGC
Source organism: Craseonycteris thonglongyai (assembly GCA_004027555.1). Classification (NCBI taxonomy): domain Eukaryota; kingdom Metazoa; phylum Chordata; class Mammalia; order Chiroptera; family Craseonycteridae; genus Craseonycteris; species Craseonycteris thonglongyai. The sequence continues at coordinate 9,071 of PVKE010000275.1, read as the reverse complement.
AGGTGGCACCCAGAGGACAGCACCCCAGTGTCCCAGGTGCTGTCTCTTCAATAAACCGGTGCCAGTTTCTCCTCAGAGGAGTACTGGGTGCCAGCACTGTAGCCTTGGGTGCTGATGCTGAGCACTTGGGTGCTGACACTGTGTAGTGGTGGGTGCTGATGCCATGTAACACTTGGGTGCTGATGCTATGTAGTGGTGGGTGCTGACACTGTGTAGTGGTGGGTGCTGATGTTACGTAGCCTTGGGTGCTGATGCTATGTAGTGATGGGTACTGACACTGTGTAGTGGTGAGTGCTGATGTTATGTAGCCTTGGGTGCTAATGCTATGTAGTTCTTGGCTGCTGACACTATGTAGTGCCTGGGTGCTAATGCTCTGTAGCTCTTGGGTGCTGATGCTATGTAGCAGTGGGTGCTGACACTGTGTAGCACTTGTGTGTCAACACTGTAGCATGGGGTGCTGACGCTGTATAGCTCTTGGGTGTTGACACTATGTGGCACTTGTGTGCCAACACTATGTAGCAGTGGGTGCTGATGCTATGTAGCACTTGGGTGCCAATACTATAGTACTTGGGTGCTGACACTAGCAGGGGTGCTAATGCTATGTAGCACTTGGGTGCTGACACTGTGTAGCACTTGGGTGTCAACAGTGTAGCATTGGGTGCTGATGATGTGTGGTACTTGGGTGCTGACACTGTGTGGTACTTGGGTGCTGACATTGTGGCACTTGGGAGCTGACACTGTGTAGCAGTGGGTGCTGATGCTATGTAGCACTTGGGTGCTGACACTATGGCACTTGGATGCTGACACTGTGTAGTGGTGGGTGCTGATGCTATGTAGTACTTGGGTGCTGACACTGTGTGGCACTTGGAAGCTGACACTGTGTAGCGGTGGGTGCTGACACTGTGTAGTGGTGGGTGCTGATGCTATGTAGCACTCGGGTGCTGACACTGTGTGGCACTTGGGAGCTGACACTATATAGTGGTGGGTGCTGATGCTATGTAGCACTTGGGTGCTGACACTGTGTGGCACTTGGGAGCTGACACTGTGTAGCAGTGGGTGCTGATGCTATGTAGCACTTGGGTGCTGACTGTAGCACTGGGTGCTGATGCTAAGTAGCACTCAGGTGCTGATACTGTGGCACTCGGGAGCTGACACTGTGTAGTGGTGGGTGCTGCTGCTATGTAGCACTCGGGTACTGACACTGTGTGGCACTTGGGTGCTGATGCTGTGTGGTACTTGGGTGCTGACACTATGTAGCACTTGGTGCTGACACTGTGACACTTGGGAGATGACACTATGTAGCGGTGGGTGCTGACACTGTGTGGCGGTGGGTGCTGACACTGTGTAGCAGTGGGTGCTGATGCTATGTAGCAGTGGGTGCTGACACTGTGTGGTGGTGGGTGCTGATGCTATGTAGCACTCGGGTGCTGACACTGTGTGGTGGTGGGTGCTGAAACTGTGTAGCAGTGGGTGCTGACACCATGTAGTGGTGGGTGCTGACGCTATGTAGCACTCGGGTACTGGCACTGTGTGGCACTTGGGTGCTGACACTGTAGCAGTGGGTGCTGATGCTGTGTGGCACTTGGGTGCTGACACTGTAGCACTTGGGTATTGATACTGTAGCATTGGGTGCTGATGCTATGTAGCACTTGGGTGCTGACACTGTGTGGCACTTGGGAGCTGACACTGTGTAGTGGTGGGTGCTGATGCTATGTAGCAGTGGGTGCTGACACTGTGTAGCAGTGGATGCTGATGCTATGTAGCACTCGGGTGCTGACACTGTGTAGTGGTGGGTGCTGATGCTGTGTGGCACTTGGGTGCTGACACTATGTAGTGGTGGGTGCTGACACTGTAGCACTTGGGTGTTGATACTGTAACATTGGGTGCTGATGCTATGTAGCACTTGGGTGCAGACACTGTGTAGCAGTGGGTGCTGACACTACGGCACTTGGATGCTGACACTGTGTAGCACTGGGTGCTGATGCTATGTAGCATTTGGGAGCTGACACTGTGTAGCAGTGGGTGCTGATGCTATGTAGCACTCGGGTGCTGATGCTATGTAGCACTCGGGTGCTGACACTGTGTAGCAGTGGGTGCTGATGCTATGTAGCACTCAGGTGCTGACACTGTGTGGCACTTGGGAGCTGACACTGTGTAGCAGTGGGTGCTGATGCTGTGTGGCACTTGGGAGCTGACACTGTGTAGCAGTGGGTGCTGATGCTGTGTGGCACTTGGGAGCTGACACTGTGTAGCAGTGGGTGCTGATGCTGTGTGGTACTTGGGTGCTGACACTGTGTAGCAGTGGGTGCTGATGCTATGTAGCACTCGAGTGCTGACACTGTATAGCAGTGGGTGCTGATGCTGTGTGGTACTTGGGTGCTGACACTGTGTAGTGGTGGGTGCTGATGCTATGTAGCAGTGGGTGCTGACACTGTGTAGCAGTGGGTGCTGATGCTGTGTGGTACTTGGGTGCTAACACTGTGTAGTTGTGGGTGCTGATGCTATGTAGCAGTGGGTGCTGACACTGTGTAGCAGTGGGTGCTGATGCTGTGTGGTACTTGGGTGCTGACACTGTGTGGCACTTGGGTGCTGACACTGTGTAGCGCTGGGTGCAGATGCTATGTAGCACTCGGGTGCTGACACTGTGTGGCACGTGGGAGCTGACACTGTGTAGCAGCTCATCCGTGGGCTTGAGGGTGCTCAGCCAGGGAGCCTGAAAGACGGGGACAGTCCCTGCAGCCACACAGGCTGAACCTTCAGTCGCACCGTCGCTTGGCACAGAGTGAAACAGCAGAGCAGGACAGTGACGACCGTGAGGGCGCGTCCGGAGGCGCCATGTCCACGGTGATGCTGGGAATGAGAATTCTGCAGCTGGACCCAGTCCCCACGCCGCGCACGGTCATCGGGATGCTTTGTCAGCTCTAATGAGGCGGAAACTCGGGGAATTTAATAAAGGCTTTACGAGAACAAATTGGGAAAGTAAACTAATTTCTTTCAGATCAGTAGAGCTGTGATTTATGAAATTTGAGTGGCCTAAGAATAATTAATGATTTCAAGTGCCAGAAACCGCCGGTGCTTTTTGGTTTCTGTTTTGTTTTTAGGTGTTATTAGCGTTGCCTTGTTGCACCTTGTCATGCAGCCTAATATTCAAAGCGTGCTTTCTTGAGCCGCTATATCTCTGCTTCACACTTGTTCTCCAATGTTTTTGATAACAGTTTTTCTTTTTCTTGTTTTATATCCTCGCTGAAGCATAATCACATTATGAATTTTTCCCCGGCTCTGAAAGAGATCTTATCTAGCCTTAGGATTTAATCAAGTCACTTAGATCTTTATATGTGAATTTCATTTCCTAAAATTAAGTCTTAGGCCTGAAAAGCTGGTGTATTGAAGAATATTGTGAATAAATAATTTACAGGGGGGGAAGCCGGGATGGCTCAGTGGGTGAAGCACTCACTTTGCAGCCCCAGGGACCGAGGATCGAATCCCGGCCCCGGCCCGTGTGGACCCATGTGCTGAACTGGGAGCTCCCCCAGTTCAGTTCTCTCTCTGTCTGTCTCTCTTTCTGTCAAAAACAATAAAAAAAAAGATTTAGTTTAACAATAATAATAATAATTTACTGGGTATGTCTTTATGCCTTCCATACGTAAAGGTCACTCAGCCACTTTTCTGGGAAGGAAAACTGTTGTTTTTATAGTCATACGTCAGATAATCTGTTCACGTGGTTCCGAGGAAGAGTATTTTCAACCTAATTGTTGCAGCAGGAGATTTCAAATGAAAACACCACACATGTAGTTGGGAGCGACTAGTAGCATGTCTCCTAACGACCTTTCTTTGTTTGTCGTTAAATTTATTAGGGTTACAGTGGTTAGTAAAAATTACGTAGGGTCCAGGTGGACAGCTCTTTCCATCCCCATAGATTTAGCTCCCCCTCCCCCTCACAGACCCCTCCCCTCTCTCATAGCCCCTCCCCCTCTCGTAGCCCCTCCCCCTCTCCCCTTAACACTAAGCTATTGATGGACCCTGAGATCCTCATACTAAGCGCAAAAGGCAGACAGAAAAAGCTAAGACCCACATGACCTCGGCCATACGTGGAATATAAAACTAAAAGCAACGAAGACACAAAATCTCATGGGCATAGTCCGTGGTCCTGAACCACCTGGCGCTTGTTTATCATCATCATTAGGAAGCAAGCATTCATAGATCGTTATTGGTTTTATGTGTAAGGGAAAAACTCACCAGTCACGTTGCCACAGAGATGGGGGAAATGCAACAGGAGTTGGATTTCATTTCACCTTAAAATGTTAGCGCTCAGATGGACGTCAGACACCATCTGCTCGAAGCTCCTTGCTGGGCCACAGACGGGAAACTCGAGACAACCGTGTCCCGGCCACGGAGGTTATTCCGTGGTCCTGAGTGAAATGTTCTTCCCCTTTTCCCAAGACTATATTGTTTTTAAATCGTTACAAAAGCGTGCCTTCGCAGTAGAACAGTGAGCTACGTGGAGGTAGCTGTTGCTGATGGAGACATAGGTTTACTCTCAGCGTGTTATTAGCATAACAGCCGCTCTGTGGAGAGCGATTGTGGGGCCGTTATGCGATGCCCATCCCCCTCCATCCCCCGGCAACCACCCGCTTGCTCTCTGTATCTGCCGGTCTCTTCCCGTGTCGTTTTGTTAATTCATTGGTTTTGTTCTTCCCGACTGCACATGTAAGTCAGATCATCTGGTATGTGTCTTCCTCCGTCTGACTTACTTCACTTAACGTCATACCCTCTAGGTCCTTCCATGTTGTCACAAATGGTGAGATTCTGTGCATTTTCAGGGCCGCATAATACTCCACTACGTGCACATAGAACCACAACTTGCTCATTCACACGTCTGTTGATGTACATCTGGGTTGCTTTCATGTCTTGGCTGTTGCTGGTGGTGCTTCCGTGAACACAGGGGTGCCAATCTCTCTTCAGATGAACGCCTTTGTTTGTTTTTTTTGGATAAATACTCCGGTGTCGAGTTGCTGGATCCCGTGACAGCGGTGTCGTGAGTGCCTTGCGGCTTCCCCCATCCTGTTTTCTGCAGGTTACATCATGCTTTGGTCCCAGAGGGTGCTACCTCCCAACCTTAGTGACCTATTCTTTTATTCACGCATCTCCCCCTCCATGTTCAGTTCAAGACCTCTAGCACGAAGCACTTTCCTGTAAGGGGGTGTTCACGTTGGATAGAACGTCAAAGACTCTCCTGGTGAGGTGACTGATTGGCTAAGATACTGAAATCTGCCCGTAGAACATACAACTTTGTTCTAAAAAATACGGAAGAAACAGTTATACAATTACCAGCTCCATGGAAACTTGCCTTCATTGCAGATTTGAACCACCAAATATAGACGATCCACGCCTACCCATTCAGCAGGCTCAGGGCGGCCTGTTCCCTAGGCAACCGGGTACTGAAAAATGAGCTCTCTGCATTCTCACACGTTTCTTTCCCAAAGTGTCACCTTTTGGCGTGGCTTTAGAGTACGGGTTTTAAAGTGAAATACATAATTTTCTGAAAAAGGAGGATGATTATGACACTCTTGAAATCCATCACCTTGAAATAAATCCTCCAAAAGGGCAGACCGGATCTTACGCGACCCAGTAGGGCTTTCCTGGTGAGGTTCCCTGCGAATCGTAGAGCGTTTGTTCAGTGCTCATCCCGCACACGTGTGATTGTCCTGTTCGGAACTGAGTCGTTGACACGCAGACGTGGGAGGAGGACCGGCAGATCTCCCGTGAGCAGCTGCTGTGATACCACAGCCCTACCCAGTGACATCAGCAAGCGGGGAGGCAGGGGGCGTGCACCCCGGAGATTTCCTTCCAGCTCCCTCCCTGGTGCTGGTCTCTGATTCAGGACACCCCTGACCCCCTGGCCGAGGAGTGGGCTGTTCCCTCTCCGTCGCTTCCCATGAAACCTCATGCCGCTTCTCAATGAGGCTGGCTGGGTTTTCAGGGCACCCCCCTCCCCAAACTCGTAACACTGGCAGGGGTGAAATTCAGGGGCCCCCGCGCCCGGGAAAAGCTGTGGACAAGACCATCGACAGGAGTTGGCCTCTGGCCTTTGGCAAAACAATCAACAGCCCCTTGAGCGGAAGCATGATGCGTTTCTGTGGGGATCACGAATTGTTCACGGTTAAGACCGCGGGGTCACGGGTGAGCGTTATTTAATGTATGTCGAATGGATCGGTGTCAGAATTGTCCAAGAACAAGCAACGCTGGGCAAAGCGAGCCACGCTGAGGTCTGCATAGTCCCCTCTATGGCCGTTCCGGCTCTGCCATTGAGCCCGGCGAATTGTGTTATTGTAACCCGAAATCCCAGCGAACCACGGACAATATTAAAGAGGGCCTGGACGTCTACTCAGAGGGATGTGACACACAGCAGCATTCGCGTGTTGTGACGATTTAGTTTTAAATGACAGTCGCAAACAAGGCGTCGCGTTGCTCGTGAGAAGCTAGAACAGTGTTGCATGACGGTTTCTTAGTGTTTCCAAAGGACAGGCCTCTGCAGAACTGTTTGCTGTTCCTGAGCACTCAGTCCCTGTCCTTGTGTGTGGCCGGGACCCTCTTTGTTTCTGGGACCCCCCCCCCATCTCATGTGTGGTTCTGTGTCTCGCTTGCGCCCCCTGGAAACTCGATGCGTGTCTGCTTTGGAAGAATCCAACATGCTTGCGACGAGAACATGTGGGGGTCTCACCGCCCCCACCGTGTGGCTCCGTCCCAGGTCTCCCCTCCGTCCCCTCAGATCTTCACCCCTCCTCCTGTTCCCTCCGCTACTCAGACCTGGAAGCCGCGTGGCCATCGGGGCCCGCGTGTCACAGAATCAGACAAGTGCTTCCTGGTTGGGAAGGTGGCCACGGGCCACGATTCTCAGGTCTACACACTAACCCCCCAGAGTGAACATGACGTGACCTGTGGTCTCTAGACGCCTGGGACCAGACGTGTGGTCACATCCCCGTGAACGTGGCGTCCGTAGCTCCCGTGCCGCCTGCCCCTGCTGCCTGGCACGCTGACGCCAACACCGGGCCCTCATTGGCATGAGAGAGCCCGGACTCCGACGAGCACGGGGCATGACAAGACAAAAAATAGATTCATTCTCTGACCAGCTGACGAGGCTGCCAGTGCGGCCGGTGCATTTAAATCACCAAATGGTGGGCGCTGAAAGGGTTGGAGGCAGTTAGCGAGTCTGTGCTCTCGTCTAGCACGACGGTCACCAGCTCACTTCCCGGAGTACGAGTTACGGCCCGTGGTCTCGCCGGCGGCCCCTGAAGGCGCGGGGGTCTGGCTCAGACAGTCTTTCCCGGAGCTGATTCCGTGGGCCGTTAGGAAGCGTTCTGCCTGGGCCGTGAGCTCTCGGGGGACAAGCCGGGACGCAGGCTGACGTCCAAGGACAAATCCTGACGGGTTGCGATGGTGCCTCCCCCACTTCGCGGCCTGCCCTTCCTGTTTCATGCAGCCTCAAAGCGTCTGTGAGCAGCTGCTGTGTGAGCCGGCCCTTGTCCAGGGGGTTTCCTGTGACTCTGACGTCAGTGCTCACACCCCAGCTTCCACGCAGGGACCACAACTACGGGCAAGAGCCCCTGGAGCGGAAGAGGAGCGTAGATACGGCTTCCTGTGGGCTCGGGAGGGCTGAGTGCCGACCAGCAGGAAAGCTCGCTGAGAATACACTGGAGGGAGCAGCAAGGAGCTGACTGGCATTTCTACTTCCAGCCCGCCGTGAGCACATTGTAAGACACGGCGCCGGTCACAGCCGGTCACACCACTGGTCACAGCCGGTTACACCGCCAGTCACACCACCAGTCACACCGCCGGTCACAACGCCGGTCACAGCGCCAGTCACACCACTGGTCACAGCCGGTTACACCGCCAGTCACACCGCCGGTCACACCGCCGGTCACAACGCCGGTCACAACGCCGGTCACAGCGCCAGTCACACCACTGGTCACAGCCGGTCACACTACCTGTCACACCAGCAGTCACACAGCCGGTCACACCGCTGGTCACACCGCCGGTCACACCACCAGTCACACCACCGGTCACAGCCAGTCACACTGCCTGTCATACCGCCAGTCACACTGCCTGTCAGCTCCAGTCACACCACCAGTCACAGCTGGTCACACCACCTGTCACACCGCTGTTCACACCACCGGTCACACCACCGGTCACACCGCCTGTCACACCGCCGTTCACACCGCCTGTCACAGCGCCGGTCACACCGCTGGTCACAGCCGGTCACACCACCTGTCACAACACTGGTCACACCGCCTGTCACAACACCTGTCACAACACCTGTCACAGCCAGTCACACCACCTGTCACACCACCAGTCACACAGCCAGTCACACCACTGGTCACAGCCGGTCACACCGCCTGTCACACCACCTGTCACACCGCCTGTCACAACACCTGTCATACCACCAGTCACACAGCCGGTCACACCGCCGGTCACACCACCTGTCACGCCAGTCAAACCACCGATCACACCACCAGTCACTGCCGGTCACACCGCCTGTCACACCACTGGTCACAGCCAGTCACATCACCTGACTCACCACTGGTCACACAGCCGATCACACCGCCTGACTCACCGCCAGTCACACAGCCTGTCACACCACTGGTCACACCGCCAGTCATACCGCCGGCACCAGTGTCCTGCAGCAAGTGCAGTGAAATCAGTCCGCCCGCAGGGGTGTTTGTCACTCCCATTCACCTTTCTTTCAACTTCCTGCCTCTTTTTACTCTCTTTTAAAATTACTCTCGCAGAGAGAAAAGACAAAAACATAAGGAAAAAAGATTTCCAGAACCAACGACTGTAAAATGGAAATTCGTACTGAAGACTAACGAAGGCTGAGCTTCTAAAGACAAGGAGTGGACCGTTCCCAGGTCACACGCCTGGTGGCCGGGAGGTCCACGGTCTCTGAGGGCCGCCGTCCCTGTCACGGGCGTGGTGGCCGGGACGTCCGCGGTCTCTGAGGGCCGCCGTCCCTGTCACGGGCGTGGTGGCCGGGACGTCCGCGGTCTCTGAGGGCCGCCGTCCCTGTCACGGGC